>QOCX01000106.1:317754-438467 GCA_005959815.1 Sarcophaga bullata
TCATGCAAAGATCAGCAGACAAGATCAGGCCACCTAAAAAAAAAAATTTTTTTTTTGAAATATCGGACACTAACCGTTAGTGTATGTATGTGGTGCAAACATAAATACCAACATTGACAGTTTAACCCCGCTAAAGAATAAACCGTTTTTGTGAATATTTACACGCAGCTAAAGAGACAGAGACGCAGGGCCAGAGACAGGTGTAAAAATAAAATGAAATGGTTTTCCTTCCCCTCTTATTTAGTGACTCTCAAAATACAATTCAGCCACTATAAAGGAATGCAAGCCACTAATAATAAAGCCACCTGAGGATTTCAATTGATTGACCACAACAGCACAACAACTACAGCGCGCGCTCGCGTTTTCTCAAAAACAACACCACACAACAACGAAATTCTCTTACAGTACTGGTCTAGTAAATCAATCAACGACTCTCCATAAGCACTCAGGGAAACCAGGAAAAATACCAGTTCAATTCAAAAATGACTAAAACAGATCATCATGATCGTAATGATGATCACAATGACGATGACGATTGTAATGATGGTGTGACTTAGCCAGAGCTATTTAGAAAAACAACAGATAGAGGGGATGTTTTCAGTTACTTCCACTACTCTAATGATGAGGGTGCATGCTTCTACTATTTTTTCCCAATTAAATATGGGGGTTCGTTTCATTCCTGAAGAAACAGGAAAAGTAGTTACAGCCGCATTTCAAAAACAAAGTCATTCTTTCAGTTTTTTTTTGTGTTTTTCTGTGTTTTTATTTTTTTACATAATCAAAGAGGTCATCGTACATGAATAATGATGATGACACAGACACAGAATGATGATCATTTCTTTTTAAATGAACTGTTCATAGCTACAGGTGTAATGTGTTTTTTTGTTTCTGTTTTCTGCTTTGTTTTTAGCTCGTGTTTCTAGTTCTTAAAGAAACTATTATTGACAGCCACCACCTTTGAACACATAACACAACACAGTGTAATTAGGAAAATTTCTCTTTACTTGAAGAAGTGAAAGGTGATTGCGACAAATATTGTTGAGCCAACATGACAATCGATTATTGAGTCATAGAAGACAGAATTGACAGCTGTCCTTAGGCAACAAACAATAGAAATAAAAACTAACAAGTAATCATCAACATGTAAAAGCAGTTTATTTTTATAATTAGAACACACATAGAAGAAAAAAACCACACTAACATTCACTTTAGCGATTCAGAAAGTGATAGAAAAACTTATGGAAATATTGGAATAACGGCACACATTCATTATTTGAAATGAATTTGTTATTAAAGCTTAGAAAATTATTCTCGTATTTAAGGATTTGGCGGCTTGGAAGATTCTAACAACTGGAATGGAATTACTCTGCTTAACACCCTACAGAGAAGGTTTCATAGCAACGAAACGAAAAGACAGAGGAAAATATACGAGACGAACAGAGAGTTTTCTGATCAAGCAGTAGCTGCCTAGACCAGGCCAAACGCTCTACGCATTATATAAGAATAATTTAATCAATCGCAGGGGAGCATCCTGCATTTAATGTTCAAGAAATAGTTCGATATCATCAGACAAACTGCCATATGCAAAGGAGAAAAGGAGAAGATAATACGAATCATCAGAGCTATGTACGGGGTGCAGAGTTCCTAAGGCTTCACAACGGAACCCTTGTTAGAGAAATACTGGTGTAGAACGAGGATGATTTTATTTCCTCAGCTATTTACCATCGTACTGGATGACATCATGAACGTAGTCCGTTTAGAGACAACAAGAATAACATGGAGTCTCTCGCGTCGATTCGAGGATTTGCATTATACGGATGATATTTATCTACTCTTACACAATATGTCGTGGCCTCACTAGTAATAAATTGCGCCGACTACTCTAAGGAGTATAATGACAACAAATCCAGAATGCAACACAGAAGCAGATGTAAATATCTGGATGAATGAAACGAGAGCGGCATTCTCTCGGGTGACTACTGCCAATATGAAGAAGCTCACAAATATTCAAACGGATCAGGCTCAGTATATTCAATGCATTTGTAAAATCAACTCTGTTGTAAGGAAGTGAAATCTGATTAGTATTGAACACCGTCACACGAAAACTACAAGGTATTCATTAAAAAAGATAATCTGGCAACGTGGATCTCATAATAACACAAATAAAACGTATCAGAAAGAATCCTGATAATATAACAAGAATGACATTCGACTGGAAACCTCAAGGCTCAAGAAGAGACGTACTTAATGAACTACAAGGTATTCATTAACAAGTGCGTCATAATCCTATGAAAGATAATCTGGCAACATGAATATCTGGAACCTAGTCAACAGGAGCCTATTTTAACACAAATAAAACGTATCAGAAAGAATCCTGATAATATAACAAGAGTAGCAGTTGAGTGAAAACCTCAATGCTCAAGAAGAGACATACGGTACTTAATGAACTACAAGGTATTTATTAATAAGTGCGTCATTGTCCTATGAATCTCTGGAATCTAGCCAAAAAGGAGCCCATAATGACACAAACAAAACGTATCAGAAAGAATCCTGATAATATAGCAAGAATGGATCTTGAGTGGAAACCTCAAGGTTCAAGAAGAGACGTACGATACTCTAAGACTTAGGACAATATAATGTTACATGAAAGATAATCTGGCAACATGGATCACATAATAAAACAAATAAAACGTATCAGAAGGAATCCTGATAATATAGCAAGAATGGATCTTGAGTGGAAACTTCAAGGCTCAAGAAGAGACATACGATACTCTAAGACTTAGGACAATATAATCTTACATGAAAGATAATCTGGCTACATGGATCACATAATAAAACAAAGAAAACGTATCAGAAAGAATCCTGATAATATAACAAGAATGGATCTTGAGTGGAAACTTCAAGGCTCCAATATAATCTAACATGGTAAGATGTAAACATAATAGGAGACAACCTTATAAGATGGTTATGATTTGTTGAAGCCATATGCGCCCAAGAAAGGTAATGGAATAAAAAAGAATGGTTTTTATGAGAAAGAAGGAAGTTCTCACCAATTAAACTAACTGTGAAGGAATGAAACCGAGATAAAGTATTCGTTTTTGATTTTAATTTAAAAATAATTAATTGAATTTTAATTTCAATTAATCCTGATTTAATTACGTATTATTTTAGAACGTATTTTAATTGTTAGTTATTTGCTTTGTTTTTTTTTTGTTTTTTTTTTTTATTTTTAAATCTAAATTATCTGCGCGTGTATATTATTTAATTTATATGTACATACATATGTACGTTTTTAGATATAAAATAAGAATTAATCGCTGAATTTAAATGCTAATAAATCAAATCATTTCATATAAAATTTTTAAGTACACAATTTTTTTTTTTTTCTTTTTTTTTGTTAAAAGATACGAATAATAAACAATAAAATTAAATATTGCCTTGATATCGTATTATTTAGTATTTGTTAAGGAAAAAAAAATAAAACAAAAAACAAGACAAGAAAACATTTTAATTTATATACGTATAGATTTTAATAAATATTTTTTCGGATTTTAGTGTTCATACTGCCAGCCAGCCAGTTAGCCAGCCAGCAAGCCGTCTCTTTTCTTCTAATATCGTCAAGAGAAATAATTTTTAAATCAAATGCGATTGGCTGGTTAGAGATTTTTTTTTTATTATAGCCAAGGCAGGCAGGCATATAGACGTCATTCAGCCAGCTAAACCAACTCAACTTATATTCAGACATTCACACACACACACACACACACACACACAGAGTTTAAGTTTTAAAGAAATCATTTTTTTTGTTTTTGTTTTTTTTTAATATGTTTTCTATAATAAAATAGAAAAGAAAAAATAAAACATATTCAAATAATAATTATTATCTACATAATGATGACACTGGTGCTAATGTTAATTATCATTATCTTTATCAATATAATCATCACAATCATCATCATCATCAACATCATTGCCATCATCATTAGATTTCGTTTGTTTTAGCCACAGTGTCAGAGAGAAGCGTTTAGGAATGTAAAACAAAAACTTTTTAACTCATTTAAATAGCTCACCTTAAAGTAGTAGAGCAGCAGAATACGAGGTTTGTAGCAACAGTTAAATAAGCAGTTTATTTAGTTTTTACATTTAAACTACATACTGCACTCGTTTATTTTGTTGTGCAGTAAAAAAAAAAGTGAAAAAACTGGCTTAACAAAGACAATTAAATTTATTAACAAGCCTTTCAAGAAACTTTAACAAACAATAAAAATCACAATATGTTTTTAGCAACTACAATAGGTCGTTTAAGTTCAGCAGAAGAAAGGCTTCAAATAACTAAATCCATACTGTATAAGCCTTCTATGCTCCCTACTACACAGCAGAAGAGGTCCGTTCTGAAAGCAGTGGACCTCGGAAGATAACACATACGCCTAGATATGAAAATATTTCGATATTTTTCTTATAACAAAGGGTAAGAAGCGGCAAGCCTTTAATTCAGCTAGCTGAATAGCCATAAAAATACTCAGTTTCTATAAATAACTTTCTAAAATATTAAATGGCTTTATAAAATATTAATTCAGCTAGCTGAATAGCCACAAAAATACTCATTTTCTATAAATAACTTTCTAATATATTAAATGGCTTCATAAAATATTAATTCAGCTAGCTGAATAGCCACAAAAATACTCATTTTCTATAAATAGCTTTCTAATATATTAAATGGCTTTATAAAATATCAATTCAGCTAGCTGAATTAGCTGAAACAGCTCTGTTTTATGTTCCTATTACATTAAAACGTATATTAAAGCTTGAATTTCCCTAAATACAGCTACATAATATCATTATTGCGTTAAGTCATTACTAAAGTAATACAATTTGAATTCAGCTAGCTGAATAAGCTGAAAAGCACCTAGTTGCAGCTGAATTAGCTTCAAAACTTTAATTTCGTAGATAAATATCCTTATAAGGCAATAAATTTATAATTCAGCTAGCTGAATAGCTGATATAAGCTATGATATAAGCTATCTCGTAAATATTAAGGAAATTTATTGAAGCAACTTTAAATTAAAGCTTATAGGGTCTTTAATATGTCGTTTTTACTTGATTTCTATAATTATTTAAACTCGTTTTAATTTAGGAGGAGTCGTGAAATAGAGACTAAAATAAATAATAACAAATTTTAGCAACAAAAAACACAAAAAAAAAAGTTAAAAAAAAAAAAACGCTATGAAGACAAATATTTAAATGTGTAAGTGTGAGCAGTAGATCTAACTCATACTCATACTAATACACGCAGAAAAAAATAGACAGAAGACGACAAACGTTGAAAAAAAATAATTTTTGAAAAAAAGACGTCCATAAAACTAAACTTTAACACTCGAGTGGTTAAGGTATGATAAAGTCATGGTAGCTTTACTATCTTTAGTTACTCTGGCAGCAGCAGAAGCAATAAAAAAAAATAGAAGAGGTGAGTGTGAGTAGTGTTGAAGTGTATGTGTGATTTTAAGGCGGCATTTGTTGTATTATTATTTTTTATTGTATTTTGTTGTTGTTGTTATTGTTATTATATATGATTTTTTGAATTCATACTTTTATATGACAAAGTTATAAGCATAAGCAGTGTTTTTTCTTGTTGTTGTTGTTGTTGTTGTTTTTTTGTGTGTTGTTTTTCTTTAGTTTCTTAAATTTTGTATCTCCTCCAACCATGTGCTGTTGTTGTGGTTCAAAATGACTGAACAAACTAACAACGTGACTTTGATGTTTGAAATGAGATTAGCATTGAAGCTTTTATTTTTCGTAAAAGAACAAACGAACGAACGTAAACCTACACCAGACTACAAGAAATCACATAAGAATACCTAAGAAAACTAAAGCAAACAGAAAAATAAAACATGGAAAAACGACAAAATCTGAAAAATAAAATCAAGGAACACAGAAATTAATGAGTTAGAAAGAAAAGAAAAACAAAAAAAAAAAAAAAATTATTAACCAGTTGATGAGGCAAAAGCAAAACTATAAAAAAGAAGGGTTTTGCCATAATTAATAACTCAATTCAGTTGTTGGGCCATAAAAGTGTTGAAATGTTGTTAAGCAGTTTGGCAAATACTGTAAATATGAGTAAAACACTTCAATTCAGCTAGCTGAATAGGCATACAATGATTATTCAGCAACGTATTTAAAGAAAAAGGGAATAAAAATTAAACTCAAACAAAATAATAAAAAGAATTCGCATTAATTTTATATAATAATTTACAAAACTATAATTCAGCTAGCTGAATAGAATTTTTATTCAATATAAGATAGTGTTTTGTTTAATTCTTGGTAAATGTATTATTCAGCTAGCTGAATAGCTAATAACTAATTATTCAGCAACATATAAGATACAAAAAAGGGACAAAAATAAATAGAAAACTCAATATATGCAATAAAATAGACCAAATTGGAGCAATAAAGTTAATTCAGCTAGCCCAATAAGCACAACTTGTATTAAATGTACTAATAGTTTCAAAAATTTAAATTAAAATTCTTATACATTTTATATTCAGCTAGCTGGATAACAATAAAGAGCCTTAATTTACAGACATTTCTATTACTTTTGTTGAATATTAGGAAAAATTTTTATTCAGCTAGCTGAATGCTTTTAAAAAGTTTTAATAATTAGAAAAACCTTGAATATTAATATAAAATTCTTATTAATTTTTAATTCAGCTAGCTGAATAGAGTTTTTATTCAGTATAAGCCAGTGTTTTGTTTAGTGTTTAATTTAATTCTTGGTAAATGTGTTATTCAGCGAGCTGAATAGCTATTAATTGATTATTCA
Source organism: Sarcophaga bullata (assembly GCA_005959815.1). Taxonomy (NCBI): domain Eukaryota; kingdom Metazoa; phylum Arthropoda; class Insecta; order Diptera; family Sarcophagidae; genus Sarcophaga; species Sarcophaga bullata. The sequence continues at coordinate 324,572 of QOCX01000106.1, forward strand.
GCAACAAATAAGAAACAAAAAAGGGACAAATATAAATAGAAAACTCAATATATGCGATAAAATAGACCAAATATAATAAAATAGACCAATAAGCACTACTTCTATTAAATGTACTAATAGTTTCAAAAACCTCCAATATTTTATATTCAGCTAGCTGAATAACAATAAGTTTCTATTATTTTTGTGGACTTTTAGGACAAATTGTTATTCAGCTAGCTGAATTCTTTCAAAAAGCTTTAATAATTAGAAAAACTTTGAATATTAATATAAAATTCCTATTTATTTTCAATTCAGCTAGCTGAATTGTAAAATAAGTTTTAATTTAGCAAAGATTTGGAATTATTTCTATTGCATATGTTAGAAAATTGTTATTCAGCAAGCTGAATAGCTTTATTTGAATATGAATATAAGAAAATATGTTTTGATTTTTTAATATTTCATTTAAAATGGCTATTCAGCCTGCAGAATTGACTACTTAATAGGAATTTTGTTATGAAAATTGGTTTCGTGTGTTACATATACATTGTATTTGATGGATTCTTAAGAATATTAAACAAAAAATCTCTTTCTCTCTCGCTTACAACTTGTATCTATTATTTCATGCTTAAGTAGACAAAGTAAAGCAGAAATTATGCTCTTCATTAAATATTCCCATAAATACAATAGAACAACAACAATATAAAAAAAAGGAAAAAAAGTAATATTTTGCGCTTGACTTACGATAAATATTATGCCAGGCTATAGAAAAGATCTTAACCCCCTCTCTGCTAAGCAGAGAACATAAATTCTATGGATTCGCTTTTGTTTTTTTGTTGCTTGTAGCTGTTGTTGCAAATTGTTGTTGTTGTTGTTATTATTTTGAAGCCATATTTAATAGAAAATATTTGCAATTTCATTGCTTTAAATAATTACAATATAAAAGTGATTAAAAAAAATAGAATGGAATGGAATGGAATAGAATAGAATTCCTGTAGAATAGTATGCAATGGAAAGAGGGGCAAGTTGATAATAGGGGGACAGACAGGTTGGTTTATTTTTTTTACATAATTTACGGAAACATGTGTAGATAAATGAGAATTATTTTATACGACTGAAACTCATTATCAATTCAGCAATAAAAGCAATAATTTTATGAAAAATATGGCAGCAAAACAATAACAACAATTGCCATAATAATGGTGGCATGAGCGAAAAATCTATGGCTGCAAAGTTTTAAATGAAAAAAAAAAGAAGAAACCAAAACAGAAACAGAAACACTGCAAAACCATTCAAGCCAAGAACAATCATCATAATTAATTTTAAATACTTGCAATATTATTATAGACAGTCAAAAAAAAAAAAGGAGTTTATTTGTTGTTTGGGAAAGAGAATGCGAACGTATGCTAGAGAATGTACCCCTACATTGGGTCATCATTCGTAATAACAATGAATCTCAAATGAAAAGGTTAAGAATTTCGGGAATATATTCTTTGGTAATAAATTTAGGCTGAGTTAGAATGATAAAAGGTGATTTTGAAATATATTGCCTACGATTGTAGCTTGTTTGTCAGCCGTTCATAACCGATTTTAACCGGAAAACTTAATCAACTTTTTGGAATAAAGAATGTGTTTCTGTTTTGGTAATAATTGTTGTAACAATAAAAAAAAAAAAAAATTAAATTTTCCGATGCATATTTCTGGCAGAAATCATGCATTCTTAAGCCAACAGCCACAGTCACAGGCTGAGCCCCACTTAAAGCCGTATACACACACACACACACACACATAGGAGATGGTAACAAAAGTCTTTATTGAAAATGAACGGGTATGGGAAATAGAAGAAAATTATTAAAAAAAATTAAAAAAAACAAGAACAAGAACAAAAAGAAGTATAAAGTTTTCCTCGCTTGGTTGGCTGTTTAATAATCATTCAAATAAACAGCAAAAAAAAAAAATTCCACAGAAAATAATGTGAAAAATCCAAGCACAGGTTCAATTCAATTCTTTCTATGGTTCTTTGAAAATTTTCAAAACTTCCCAGCAATAGATATACAATACATACAATCATATTGCCATACATACAAACAGACATACTCATTCAGCTATTCAGCCAGCCAGTCAGCCGTTCATTCATTTGTATCTTTAACGATCAAAAAAAATTTTTTTTTTTATTTTTTTGTTTTTGTTTTCTGCATAAAAGTATGTACATATGTATGTATTTATGCTTGCATTCGTCTTTTTAACATTTCATAATAATATTTTATAAATATATCGTCTATATAGAGACGATAAGTCATCATCATCATCAAAGTTTTTTTTTCTTAAAAGATTTAAAAAAATAGTACAAAACAATACAAGGCATTGGTTGCCGTTTTCCGCATGACAAAAGAAAGTCAAATTCAACAAACGCTGAGCTGATGATACAAATAATCACTAACAGTCGAAAAATATCAGAGGGGGCCACAGGGCGCAGAAGGAAGAAAGGTAAAAGAAAATTTTCTAACAATACAAGAGAGCATACGTACATATGTGAGAAATCTGAACAGGTTGCAATAAAAGAAAAGAAACCTTCTTCTTCCGTAGTTATTAACCCTTTGCAGAGCGGCACGTATAAATATGTTTTATATTTGAAGGGGCTATTGCTCCCCCTACATATTGTGACATGAAAGGATGTTAGAAATTGAAATACTGGTCTGAAGGCTGAAGAACTTACTTACTTTACTGACTTAATTGGCCATTACAACCTTTCTGGCAGAATTATGACGTAGCTTCTCACTTCACCAATGCTGTGGTTAATAATTTCATTCATGATTAGCCGGACTTACAGTTTAAAATGCGGCTTCGAACGACAGATTTTTAAGAAACTTCATAGCAATTTTGATTTACTCCAAGAGATTTTATTAGAAATCTACTGAAAGGAAAATTGGCCATAAGAAATATTTTTGATATTTTTAATTGAAGTCAGGACTACAACATAGCTGCTCATACCACCAATGTTATTTAAAATCCGCTTCGAACTACAGATTTTGAAGAAACTTTTCATAGCAATTTTGATTTATTCTAAGAATTTTTTATTAGAAATCCGTTGAGAGGAAGTAGCCGAATATTCTTTTCATATTTTCATTTTGATGTCTGACCTAAGGTTTGAACCGAGGCATAATATCTAATAAGCCAACACACTACTTACTGGACTAAGGCGAAGATATACGTTCTCAGAAGTCGTTTTCCTTCATTAATCTAGGCTCGGCTTTGAACCAACACACTATTTACTACACAATGGCGAATTCTGGATGCTTATCAGCCATTTGGTAGGGGTTATCCTTGCAAATACTGTTCTTGTATTGTAAAAATATTAAAAGACAGTACAATAGATCGGTTGTTTAGAAAGAGATGATAGACTATGAACATAACTTATTTTTTTTTTTACGAATTTAAGGATTATTGAGTTCTGTATTGGGTGTACTTAAGCTGATCTTAAGTTCACCTTCTCTTCGTTCCACTGGTAACTTGTTTATCAACTTCTTTTTCCCTATCAAGGGTGTATTATTTGCTGGCAAGATCAGGTTTCGTAACTATTTTCTATAAGTGGTCCTATTACAAGCAATTAAGACATTCTCATCAAACATGTTAGCCATCAAACATGTTCCAATTCCTCACATTCTACTAATGTGTGGCATTCTACTAATGTGTGTATCATCTGTATATCTGGCTTCAAGTTGGCCAAATGCAAAGCAGAGAAAATAAGTTGTGCTTTGATTTCTCAATGGGTTAATAACAATTTTCACTGATTTATGTTTTTAAGTAAAATTATTATTATCGTTGTTGTTGTAATGTTTGTTATTTTTAATACTATTGGCGTGTTACCCACTCACAAGTAATCTTTCCCTATACTTTCCTATATTCCAGCAGATTTTTTTTCTTTTCTTTTTTTTTGGCCTTTTTTCTTTAGCCATTTAGAAAACTTAATACAAACAATACGGCAAAATTAAAAACAAAAATAAAAATAAAACCAAAAAAGAGAAGAAAAAATAGAAAAATACGACACACAGAATATCTAGATTGTAGAACATTAAGAAATAAATCGAAGTACGTTATAAAATAAATTCCAAATAGAAAAGAGAACCAAACAGAACACATAGCACAGAGTACAGAAAGTATTTATTAAACGAAGAGAAAAAAGAAAAAAATTCTGAAAGAAATTCGCGTGTTAAAATAATTTCGAAATTACGATGATTACTAGCAGTGTGGTGTGTGTGATTGTAAAATTATGAATGATTGTGAAGTACAATATGTGGAAGGGTAAGGTATGAAGGAATGAAGGTATAGATTTATAGAAATATTGTGTACAACAATAAAAAACAAAAGCAATAAAAATAGAATTTTATTTCTGTATTAACAATAGAAAAACGATAAAAGTTATGACAGCAAGACATTCAACAGAAGGGAAATTTCTTCGAAATGTATGCCATAATAACGGGTAAGATTCGTGTGGTCATCCAATATCAAGCCTTTCGGCATGCCTACGTACCTAGCAGTCTGACTGTCTGAATATATCAAGAGATTTTCAGGGAAAACATCTCCATAAAACAAGCATTGTTCCGCTCTCAAAATGGACATGACTTCTGCCTGGAGAATACTGCAGTGGTCGGGCAGCCTCTATGAAAGTTTAACCCCCCCTGTCATGCATTATATTCCCGATCTTTCTTGGCCACACTTCTTAATATAAGTTCTCGCATTCCTTATGGATATTTTCTTTGAGGATTTCTAGAGCCTGAAGTTTGCTTAGATAGACTTGAAAATTTTGGGAAACCCTACATAAGCCAGTTTAGAATAGTTGACGTAGAATCAGAAGATCTTGTAGGCCAGGACAAAGCACAACAACGAGAGTTTAGGTAACTTGAAAATGGAGCCCGCAGTACAATTCTAGCTGAATTCTGTTTGAAACATTGTGGAAATCTGTGTTTGCTATGGTTGCCCATTACGGCTTTCTATAAAGAAATTTGGTCTGGTAAAGTTTCTGGCATAGGGCGGGTGTAACGTTACGTTGGTGTGTTGTATGTGAGTTTTGGGTGCTAGATGCCTCAATTTTTTTTATTCTCTTATCAACTGAGGCGAAACTAAACCTAGTTCTTCTGGGTCGAGTTTCACAACAGCTTGAGCAAAGATTACATGTGGTTGCCGGTCAAAGGTCAGCAGTTGTTGCACTGTTTGTGCTTGAAGCCTTTTATCAAAATTGCATTTGAAGTAGCAGTTTCTTCAGTTGCTACAATTAAAGGAGCCCAGATGACTTGCATAGGCATAAGTTGCCTCCAATAATTTGTAATTTCCACTACCATGGCGGTTCTAAGCAATTGCTTCGCTAGAGATGGCACACATCTCCACTTTCTCTTGCCTATTTCACTAACGACCATTATTTGGTTCTTCAGTAATATTGGCAATCGATTTCTATTTTCGTATTAATTCATTTGGAGCTAAGATTGTTATCGATTATCCTTGAAAGAATGTGTGCGTGTGTTTTTTAATATTCAATAAAAGTAAAGAGTTAGAGCAACTGATTTCAGGAATTTTTTTTTTTTTGATATTTTTTTTCTTAATTTTAGATTTCAGTTTCAGGTTTAATGATTTTGGAATCTCGTGTGGAATATGTACTTCGAATATATTTTAATTCGCTTTTCTTTTCGTTTGTTCTGTCAAATTTACGAAACCAATTATTTCAATCATTGATGTTATCTTGACTTGGTTGTTTTTTTCTTCGCCCTGAGAACATATTTACCGAAAAAATTAAGTAAAAAAATAAAGAACACAATAAATTTTATTTGTTGTTGGTATTTTTACTTTAAGTTAATTACCAAAAAAAAAAGCAAAAACTTTTCATCAAATATTTGTAAGCGGAATATGTGTGGTTACGCTTCAAATATTGAAAAAATTATTTTCAAGACTTTCAAAGACTGAAAAACTGAAAAAGAGAATAGGAAAGGTAAAACGTATAATAATCATTACGATGATAATGATGAATTATTATAGATGATCAACAACAATAAAATACAGACACATTTAATGGTCTTGTAAGCCAAAACAAGGTGTCATAGAGGCGTCATGGGGGAGTAAAGATAGGTTGCTTGAACTCAAAGTCTGTTTTCTTTTTTTTTTTGTTTTATGAGGAAAATAAATTTCAAATTCAAATTTGAATATGAATTTGAATTCCAAATTTAAATTTAAATTCAAATTATGATTGGTCTTTACCAAATGCTAGAAGAAAGCCATAACATTTTAATTTTTATGAGTATGCAATAGTTTCGTATTTCATTTCATTCATTTCGAGCTGCCTTAACGGTTAGGCTTCAGTGAATTTTTCTTTCAAATTTTCCATTTTATTTGTTAGAAATCTTTTAGACGATCAGGTCAAAGACACTTTTTCATAAAACTTTTTTCTTATTTTTTATTTGTTGTTGTTTTATTTTTAATGTTTTATAGGAAATTTATTTATTTTTTATTTTTTTATATACGTTCAGTTCAGTTCAGTTCTGTTTTATCAAAAATTTTAAATCTTTTGTTTGATTACTTTTACAGTGTGTGCCATTCAAAAGGTGCTATCGGAGGCAATTTTTATGTGATTTTTTGCACAATTTTTTTTTCTGATTTTACTTTTTTTGCTTTTTTGTTGTTTTTCGTTACCCTAAAAAAATCTTTTTTTTCCATGTGAACTTTATTTGGTTTTTTTTTACTTTGTGGTAAGGGGTCGGTATGTGTTTTTTTTTCGCTTGTTTATTGGGTAAAAAAAAAGGAAAAATATATTGAAATGGTAATTATGCATGTTAGTTTTTCTATATACAATAAACGAAAAAAAAATATTACAAGAAACGCATAAAAGACAAGCAAACAACAAGTGTTTGTATATTGTTTCTTATACACTCGAGAAAAAATAAAAGAAATAAAATCCATAGTCTAGAAAGTAAACTTATGGCTTATTAGACCAGCAAACGTAGTTCGAAACTATTTCTTTCAACGCCTTCCTCTCAGTAGTTTTCTGCCAAAAACTCTGAGGATAAAATAAAAAATTCAATGAAAAGTTTCTTAAAAATCTATCGTTCAGAATCGATGTTAAATTGTAGTTGTGAGCCAGCTAGGTTGTAATCCTAACTAAAGCGTCCTACGGACCAATTAAGAAAGGTAGCAACTAATGAAACCTTTGGCTACGAGTGGCCAGAAGAAAACTTCTACACTTTTTTGCGGATATTGAGGAGAACTGAAAGAATATTTTTGTTTTGAGAGAAAAAATCAATCTTCTGACCAACAAAAAGCCCACAAAAATTCGAGAACCTATGGTAGGGGATAGCAGTTATAGCTTCGAGATAGAAGTTAGAGTTAGATAGAGTTAGATTACCTCGGTATTGCCGTAATAAGAACTGATAACATCAGTTTTGATAGAAAAGGTAAAAGTTTTCATGCCAACTAAGGTTGTTTTAACCTTCAGCAGGCAGTTAGAAAACAAGGCAAACTCTCAGCAAAAAAGAAAAAATCTGTAAGACGCTTATACCCCCATAACATTATGTGGCTTACACAGACTGAGACATTCTTGGAGTATTTGAAAGAAGTAAGGTTTACGGAGTAATCTGAAGAATATAGGCATCGCAAGTACCATTAGCACTATGTGCTGTATGCTGACATTGGTAGAGTAGAACGTACTGAACAACTTGCGCTTAATGGGTTAGGATATATTCAAGTAAGAAAAGTTTTTTAAAACAGGGCTCCATAGATATTTCAAAGGGGGTGGCAAAAGTTCCCACGGAAACATCAAAATACGCCTCGGTACAAAATTGGAGAATACTTCCAAAACCGAAGCACGTGGAAGGGCATCGTAGATGCCAGAAAACTGCTAAGAGGAAATTGCCGCCAGAAATACTTTCTTATATATTGCGCCATGGCCTCTAATTAACCAACACACTGGACTATGGCGACTATCTCTCTCTGTGGCTATGGGTTGCATAATGAATTGCTTTCACAATTTGCCTTCCGGCCATTAAATCTACAGAATTCTTCGGAGGCATTAATTTACATAGACTTGTGTATTCTTTAAAGCGCAGTGAAAGTAATTTTATTTCATTGCCAAAGCCTCTTTTGCGGTATGAAAGTATAAAAAAAAGATTTCCAAAGGCATAGAAACTTGTATTCGGAGATCACAAACTGTAATGTCAGCATAATTTCTTATCAACATTTTTTTTCGAGTGTAAAAATATATTTTAATTCCGAAACGTCTTTTGTAGAGGTTCACTAGTTGCTGTCACCGCTTTTTAGCCGAAGAAAAAAAACTACGAAAAAGTTTTCGTCTCTAGAGTTGGTAGGTTTTCAAGTAGATGTTGATAACTCCGTTGCTATTGTTTAAGGTGCCAGTATTACAACCACTGGTAGAAACCAAAACCTCTTGGTCGTGTACTGGCAATGGTGGTGGTGGTGGTGGTGGTAGCGGCGGCGGCAGCGTACGAATATATGTGAGGTATAAGTATAAAACAGGAGACATGCTCTACTGAACATGAGGTTCGATTAAATGTTAATGCTGGTTAACTTTGGGGTTTTTCATACTCACACTACACTTGTTTGTAGTCATACTTGTGTACTCTACACAATACATGTGCCAACTCAAGCAGTTTTTCTTTACTGTTTTTTTTATTTTACTCTTCTCTAGAGCAGCAGCAGTGAGACTAGCGTCTCTTAAAAGTCAAATTCATCGGTTTTTGGGTTCACACATTGGCTTTAAAACGTCTTTTATTTTTGGTATTATTATTTTGCTTTGCCTATGTTTTGTGTGTGTGTGTGTGTGTGTGTGTGTGTGTGTTTGTGTATGTTTGTTTTTATTATAATTTAATTTTAGCCATAGACAGACAGAAGTGGTAAGAAATATTTTATTTTATATACGGAGATCATATTGGCTAAACTAGCAGGCAGGCAAGGCAAGGCAAGGCAAGGCAGTCGAGTCGGGCAGGCAGGCAGGTGTTTTGAACTCTTTTCTCTCTGGCAGAAGTCATTGTTTGCCTTGTCTTTTGCACTTCACTTCACTTCACTTTGGTTTTTAGGCGTCTGTCTATACCACACTAACTGACTGATTGTTAAAGATCTTTTCCCCCCTCTCTCTGGCTCTGTGTCACTCTGTGTGTATGTGTGTCTTGGTCTTAGCCATAAATTGTTGGTTTTTTTTTGCTTTTTTTTTTGTTTTTTTTTGTAGTTTAATTTAGTACATGTACTAATCACTTTAAAAGTACGATTTGTTTTTAATCATTTTATTTTTTTTTTATTTATTTACTTCGTTCATTCATTCCTTCATTCATTCAGTTGAACAAGTGTTTCTTCATTTGTTGATTTGTATGTATGTATGTATGTATGTATGGAGGAATTAAAGGGTGCCCATTATGTTGCAGGTTGTACAGAGATAATGTACGATTTCTTATTACAATTTAAATTATATGTGAAGCATCTTGGCTTTGTAATAAATGGTTAAATTATGCAAAAATTAAACACTACAACTATCTTATAACGTACATATATACATACATACATACGTTCACTATTGTAGATTTAAATAAATAAAGAAAAATAAAAATACGTTTAAACAATAGCTTTTAAAGCCAAATGCAGTTCATCAGCGTCAGTTAAATGTTATGAAAAAAATTTTTTTTAATTAAACTCTCCTCTATCTTCTCTCCCAACTGTTGGGGCTAAGCCCCTAAACCATGGTTAATTAATGATTATACAGTTTGATTAATGGCAATATCGAAATCATACAAACTAAATAACCGTTATCTCATGGTTAAAATTGCAAATTCATTTACACAAATACACAGAGAAACCGCAATAATTTAATCATAATCAGAAATAAATCTTAAGTGATTTCACTAATTCACTCGAAATAATTGCGGAAATCATAGGAAATAATTAAAAACCTGGTTTAAACTTTGAAGTACTTCGCCTGCAAAAGTTTTTAGACGAATTCAACCTAATAATTCCAGAAAATAATCTTACAATATAACAGAAACACAAGGTTTATCCCTTGGGCCTATTTAGTGATGAAGACAGAAATTCACTTGAAATAATTGCGGAAATCATAGGAAATAATTGAAAACCTGGTTTAAACTTTGAAATACTTCCGAAGAACTTCAAATCAGCTGTTGAGCAAAAGGTCTTTAAACGAATTAAGCCAAATAATTCCAGAAAATAATCTTACAATATAACAGAAACACCAGGTTTATCTATTGGGCCTATTTCGTAGTGAAAAAACAGAAAACTAATCTTCGAACCAAAGGCATGTACTGGAATATCATGTAACAGAACCACAGAGAATATTTTAAGCTGAAAGAAACCAGCTTATTTTATTAGTCCTTCTCCAGGCATGAATAGTACTGAAAGGTTTGGACTTGCTCGTTTACATTATTAGGGCCAATGCCACTTTCTTTCTTTACAGTGACACCTAAATACTTAGGCTTCGTGTACGAGGCTTTCTTTTCTTTTAGGAAACATAGAAGATAGACTGAACACTCTCTAAGGCCTATTTATCTACAAGAGGCTTGTAACATCCATAACAACTTATACATCTTTGACATGGTGTGCGAAGACTATGCTGTGGAGGGATTTGTTTTCATGGAAGCAGTGATAACATGTCTGATGTTTATAATAAGGATGCGTTTTTGGTATTTCATCACTTCCAGTTATGAACGAGAAGGAAACTTTTTATAGCGCCCAGAGAGTAAAGCGTACTTCATTAAAGGTCGTTTTAAGGTCTGGCGGAGCTTTCTATGCAGTCGTATTCTCTTTACTAAACGCCATAATGTAGCCAAGTATTGTTTTATTTCGAAATTTCCGGGTTATTCTCTTTTATAGTGAATGGCGGAGAACTCCTCTTTATTTCGAACTGGGCTCTCAGAATAACTGACAAATCTAAGCTTAAAAATTGTAGAGTAGAACAGAAAATCATTGGGCCTAGTTGTGGAAAATTGATTTCGAATTTTCAAGCAGAATAACGTGAAATTGAGATTTAAAAGGAAAATGAAAGGCAATCACAACTGCATATTTTCATAAACTCAATGATCTTTTAAGGTCCTACAATAGACTAGAGTTCTTTCAATAATGCGAACATATTGGGGAACTTTACATTTCTTGATATGAGCCCACATGCTCTCATATAGTTAAAGGTAGCCCTATATAGACGAGTATATACGTCTTCCTAATAGAAATTTTGAAGTTAATTTAACCTGCTTCATCCAAACGACACACGGACAAACTAGAACTTAAAACTTTAAAAATACTTTCTAAATTCAAAAGAAAATGTTTTTATTACAGAAGCCTATTTAGTTAGCGAGCTAAGTTAGAGGTTTTAAAAATTTAAACAAAAAAATTTTTTTTTTAACTAAAAAATAATTTTATGTGGAGTAGATATTATTAAAGTTAAAAAACAATAAATTTTTTTTAATGTATAAGGGAATAAGGGGGATATATTTTTACTTTGTTTACTTGAAGGCCTTTAGCAAAATTACATATTCATTGAATTTTTACGGCTCTATTGATGAAGCGTTACAATGAGCAAGCAAATGAAAGCTAAACAGCCAGCAAATGTAACTGGTGGTGCAGGAAGTTAAAATCACAATTTTTTTACGCTCCATATGTCACGTGTCCTAAAAGTCCTTTAAAAAAAATTATTCTTTTTTTTTCAAAGGCACACCAGCACATATTGTTAAAGTTTATTTCTTTCGTTTCTTTTTTTTTTTTTTTCTTTCTAAAGAAATAGCCAAACCAGAACTAAATTGATATTATAAAGCCATAAGAAAATGGCACATAAATTTTGACAAGAAGAAGGCATTTTAAAATATGTACTTAAACTTTATAAGGACATTTTTAAGGACCTGTGTTTGTTGTAGCTTTGCCATGTAAGGGTAAGGGAGTTTGTTTTTTTTTGTGTGTTTATTTTAATAGGATTTTTTGATTTGCCATTTTATTATAAACAAATTGAACCCAAAAATTGAAAAGAATTTTATGGCCAAACCTATAAATAAAGAGCAGCAGAATGAAAAGAAAAAGGACTTTAACAGGGTATATGGTAAGCCAAGAAATAAGAAGGAAAGAAAAAAAAAACAGCAAGCATAAGTACCATTTTAAGGATATTGTTATTTGGTTTTTGTATTGTATTGTTAAGGATTTTGTAACATATCAAGTGCTGTTCTAGTGGTTATTTGTTGCATTGAATTAAAGTTTTCAAAAAAGAATTTTTGAAATTAATTTAAAATGTCAAAAGGCTTTAAACAGTTTCTGTTGAATTTCTTGAAAATTCTTTAATATAGCACGCGTATGATGGAATTGTTAAAGGTGGTTTAATTAAATGTTTTTATAACCTTTCCTTACGTTTTTTTTTCCATTAAAGTGCTACTCTAATGTAATTATTACAATGTAGCTTTCTTTTCTTCATATTACTACTGCTGCTGCTGCTGAATTAATGTCAATCTGAAGAAAAGAAAAAAGAAAAAAAGGAAAACTAACAGGGAAATTGGTATCAAGAGCATACGAATTTGTTGCTATAAGGCAGCAGCAGTTGACAATTTCATTTGCTGACAACAAAAGCATTAACGACAACCATTCGAATACAAAAATTACGCTATAAATGCTAAAAAAAAATCTTCACATCTTCTCGCTACACTGCATTACATATAGAAGTCATCACTTCTTTTCAAACATTTAATTCCTTTGCGAAATGAAAGGATATAAAAATAAACACAAAAATATACACAGTAACACAACATTAGCAAAGGCAGGCAGAGAGAGAAAGAGAAAGAGAGAGAGAGAGCGAGAGAGGAGGTAATAAAAAAAATGTGCTTCGAAATTGAAGACAGATAAACACAAAATAAATTGCAACTCATATGCAAAGTACCGAATATTTGCCTCAGAAATACCAACAATTTTCCAGGGACGTCATAAAAGAGAGGGAGTGAAACCATGCAACACATATGTTTCAAATGCAAGGAATGAGAGGGGAGACCAATCAAAGTGTCTCAAGCTAACCAGCAGGCTTGCTATGCCCTCACTACTAGTCCGACCAACCATACTGTCTTAAATTCTTCCAGTTCACTCCTCTGAGACGAATTATGTCTTCTATAGAATCATCCCCGAAATAAATTTCGAACTTAGAAAAGCTAGGCAAGGACATAAAAAAAAAAATATCTAAAAAATATTGAAAAGCATACCACAAGTGCAGGAATTCCACGTGTAGGAACTAAGGCTTTAGATCGAGTCTAGCAATCCTGTAAACTCTCATTAGCAAGACTTGTACTTTCCTATGGTGGTATGCATTGAATACTTGGATCAATAGGAAGAATCTTTCTAAGATACGGAGGTGCGCCTTTGTGGGCAACACAAATGCCTAAGGACAAATGTTTGAAATTCATACAAGCTCCCGCCGAAATGCAATATGTTTCAGGCGGAGGTTCTGGGTATCCAGACTTGTAAGAAAACACATACCAAAGGGCTCGAGTGATACGAGGCATAAGTAAAGGCATAATGGTTCGGTAGGCAGGACACATGGTTTGGTTTTTATTTAAGAAGAAGAAGAAAACTTGTCTTTGCTCCCCCCTTTTAAAAACAAAAAGACGTCTTATGAATCCATAAAAAGAATATATAAACGCTGCGTTTAAAGGATTGCCAAAATTAAATAAAGGAAACGTAAGGAAACGTACAGAAAAATAAAAAAGAAAATTATTTGTAAACAGACGAACATATTTTGTGTTGTTTTTTTCTTTGGTTTTAATTTTCATTTTCAACGTTTGAAAATTGAAAAATTTCCAAACGATAAAATTTTATATTACATGTGTGTAGTGTGCACACACACACTCGTACAATTACTATTTCGGATAATCAAAAAAAAAAAAAAAATACAAAATAAAAAAGAAGAAGAAAAACAATATTTATTCACTTACAAGAAATAAAATCCTGTACTCCCACATTGCTTTTGGAGCCCGCATTTTAACTAGCAATACTGGAAGAGAAGTTCATCTTCCTTGAAACTCTCTTGCAATGCCGCCACCACCGCTAGCTACCACAAATATACGGTAGATGGAACATCATCAAGTTTGATTCCTTTCTAGCCAAAATACTCGTAACATGTTGCTGCTGCTGTTGCTGTTGCTTTGGCTGCTGCCGGGTTGCTGAAAATACAAGAAAATGCAATTAAAATATTTGCTCTCACAAAAAAACGAAACGAAATGAAACGAAAAAAGAAAAGACATTGCAAAAGGAAAAGAGTGATGCAAGGAAAATAAATAAAAAAAAAAACAACTCGATACTCTCTATTCATACTTTCCCTATATAATAAAATAAAAATAAAAATAACAATCATTATTGTTTTCAGTGGAAGGAAGGGAAGGAGGGAGAATTAGGGAGAGAGAGAGAGAGAGTAAGAGAGTGGGAGCAATTAAAGAATAGAAAGAATGCATTTCCATACTTTTTTTTCTTTTTTTTTTTTTTAATATTTTCAATCAAAAATATTGTATTCAGCCAGCTGAATAGGTTTCAAATAGAAAATTATGAGTAAAGATATATTAGCTAGCTGAAGAGCAATTATTTCGTATCTAAACATTTGATTTTAAAAGCTTAATTGGAATCTATAAAGTATTCCTCAGCCATCTCGAAACTTTTGTGAAGGTGAGGTGGCTGTTGAAACCACTTTTTGGGTAGAGGACCTTTGTTGATGCCAAATTATTCGTTGACTCATGAGTTCAAGCGCCAGAGACATTGACATAGAATATGTTCAAATATTCTCCTACTCTTTATTGTTATTAGAGCTTCTGCAGAAGTTGTTTTAAGGTACTACCAGGTCTCCGGGAGTGTGTATACAGACCTCAGCGTCTCGTTATGACTGCTAAAAAGCCTTTAAAAGGAACGATGGTTTGGTTTATAGCGGTCTGGATTTGTGAATTCATTATGCCTGCCTCTGATTAAGTTCCTCTGCGGAGGAATGTCAATCTCACATATTGCATCAGGTTTGTTGTTAATTTCAATGTTTCCATGTCCAGATCCTCATATAAGGGTATCCGACGAATATCTCGCCATTTTCTCCGGAGGTATACGTCAATTTTTGACTATGTTAGGTAAGTGGCACACATCTATGGCTCTTTTACGGTCTGTAAATTATGTTAAGTAATGTGGCGAATCACACTTCAAGGAAGAGATCTCATTTAAATCAGCATTAAGGCCCTCTCTGATAACACAATCAACATTAAGCCCTTGTTTAAGGACGCCAGAAAGTAAGAAGTGAAAAACATTCGACTCTTCATGACAATAGTAGTGAGAGAGTGCCTCTTCCTTGTCCTTAGACACCCAGCTCATGCAAAAGTCATTCGCCGGAATTCCAAGTCTTTCGGTGTGCTTATTAAAAGGACTATAACCTGCAAGCATCGCTATTGTGCGATGGCTGGCCATGCGACTTAAAGACAGAATGAGTCACTCAGAGTCTAGCAATCCTGCACATACCCTCCCTCCTGCTATCAGTGAGATCAAGCCTGTATTTAAAAAGACTGATTAAAATCGAAATTAAATGAAGCAATCGGAATTCCTATACCCTGTGAGCTGTTGCAGATTGCAGTCGGCCCTGAGCAATTCATCAGCAATGCAATTTCAAACGATATTCCGAAGTCCCACAACCTATATCAGGATTGCCTTTAAATGATTCGAAATTTCCCTGAAAAATACTCAGCATTCACGGACAGGGATGGACGGTAAAACTACGTTCGTTAAACATTAAATCGCAGCCTGGTTGACTGTCCGAGTAAAAACTTTTTAGGTAAAACACCACCACCAACAAGTGCCTAGAAAGCACTGCAGCGGTTAGGCAGCATGTAAAGAAGTTTAACAGCAGATCGCTTAATAAATATCCTTCCTGTTACGCATTTTTTTCTCGATATTTCTTGCCTAAACTTTCCAATATAAGTCCCGCATTTCTGTTGGATATTCTGTTTCAGAATTTCTTGAGTCAGAGGCTTGTTGATACTTTGCTGTTCTCCAGTTTCTGAATGTTTTCTTGTGATTCAGCAAGCTGAACAACAGTTCACAATATTTTGCCATGTTTTCTGCTATTCAAATATCATTTTCACGATTATTTTATAGAAGTTTTGAAAAATTTCTAGAAAGAAATAAAAAAAAAAAAAATTCTTTTTGGTTGAGTTGAATGCAGCATAAAATGTCCGTCCTTGTTGATTGAGTGGTTTTATTGTAAAAATAAATGTTCGCCTGTAATATACTCATATTCAATCGAATCCACACACAATGGTTTGGCTATGTTATTTGGAAGTTAAACAATTCTATTGAACAATATCTTAAGTTTATAGGAGGAGAATAAACGAAGACAACGGACACATATTTTTTTAATGTTTGGCTCGTGTTACCATCTTGGTGACCAGTTGTGAGGGTAAATACACCAGCTTTAAAGTTATGGTAACAGTTCTAGCTGCTGCCACTACACAATGGGGGGGTCAACACAATACCCAGTCATTTTTTCAAACTGTCAAAAAATTTTATTTTACAACAACACCCATATGGTATGGTATGGTATGGTATGGTATGGCATGTATACATACATACATTGTGTTACAATAACAGCAACAGCTCGAAACATTATTATGATCATCGCCCACCAACCGAGGCCAACTGAGTCAGTGATCGCCACTACTTGTGGTGGTAGAGTTGCGCAATTGAATAGAATCGAACATAAAAGAGAAAAGAGGAAGAGAAAAAGAAACAGGAGGCTTATTATGGCAATTTAGCCACTGGTTTTGATTTTATTATTTTCAAAGGAATAAGTATTATAGAGAGAGAGATATAGATTCCTTTTGCTTCATCTTCTCATGCGCTTCTAGTTCTTATGAATATTACAATAAAAGGTCTTTACTGTATGAGTCTGTCCTCTATAAGGAGAACTGCTATTTGCTGTTGTTGTTCTTATTATTGTATTTCTAAAGACAAATGTCATTTGTAAGCATTGACTCTATAGACGACTGTCATGATTATTATCGCGCGATTATTTTAGTCAATGGCAAGCCATAGAAATAGTTGGTCATGATGTCCAAGGAAAATGAAAAGAAAAAACAAAAAAAAAAAATACAATTTAAGCTTGAAATCTATAGAAGAATCAAAAACTCTGTGGTGGGTCTGCCAGTTGTCTCGCTGGCAATGCCTTAGCAAAAGGGAGTACCATCACCACTACCACCACTACCACCAACCATCAACCATCATCAATATCTTGCTTTTAAGCCTTAAACTGGTGTTAGTTTAAGAAATTAATAGTTGTAATGAGTGAATTTATAAGATCAGCATTTATTTTGCCAATGCCAGCAATAACAACAAATATTGAATATTTAACCGGTTGTGATATAAAGATCTGCAATCACCGATCACTGATCTCATTTATCGTTTTATTAAAGCTTGCTTATGCGTTACTCTCCCAGCCCCAGCTACAAATTCCTTTGAAAAACAGTCAATAAATGTCAGTTAATCTTATGGATTTTTGCTTTCAAATCTAAAGAAAAAAAAAAACAACCCAGACAGACAGACAGACGTACATACTTTGTGTTTATCTACCTTCGTATTTGTATCAATATTTGCCTACCTTTTTCTGCTGCTCCCACCTCTTACGCCCCCTCCTTCTCATTTGGTCCTTGTTAAAGTATACAATATTTTTTGTTGTTGTTGTTGTTGTTATGGCTTTAATATGGTTTTAGCAAGATCAATTGCAGGTGATTTGTTTGGCTGTCGAAATTGT
Organism: Sarcophaga bullata; assembly: GCA_005959815.1. Taxonomy (NCBI): domain Eukaryota; kingdom Metazoa; phylum Arthropoda; class Insecta; order Diptera; family Sarcophagidae; genus Sarcophaga; species Sarcophaga bullata. The sequence continues at coordinate 342,336 of QOCX01000106.1, forward strand.
TCGCTTATCGTAACTCATTACGAGATTTATTTTGTTCAACAAATCCAAAAGGTGTGATTTGTCTTTGTAGCATTTGCATATACGACAACAACAACAATAACAACAACTACATAAAAGAAAATATCATTCCAATCGTTACCACCAAAGATCGCTTACCATATAACCATATAGACCAACAACAAAAACCATACACTGAGACAAAACGCACTGCAATTGAATGTCATTCAGCCAGCTGAATTGTAATATTTCTACTTCAAGTTGTTTTATCTCTACGAGCCTTGAGTTTTAGAGTCTTTTTGTGCTATTCAGCTAGCTGAATTACAATTTCCCCTAGTTAGGGTCATTTATAGAAGTTTTGATATATCTGTTGCATGTTTTATTCTTATTCAGCCAGTTAAATTGGAATTTTTCCTAATGGTTATTGTTTTATTTTAGTCTCACTAATATTTTTTAATACTCTTCCTTCTATTGAACTAGCTGAATTCACTTTTTCTTATGTAAGGGAGTATAATTTCAGCACATGTTCAGTTTTTACGCGTTTTGGCAGATATTTAGCAAGACGAGTTTATATTTTTTTTTTGTAAATTTATACTGTTTGAGTGAAATTGGCGCTACATTTAGCTTTGTTTGCTATTCAGCAAGCTGAATTAAATCTATTTGCAGTACTGTAGTTTAATTTCAACTTCACTATGATTTTATAACCATTTTTTTTTGCATTCAGCTAGCTGAATTCGCTGTTTCTAATATAGCAATAATTAATTTACAGTTTAGAAAGCTATTCAGCTATTCTTATCGCCTTAGAGTGCTATTCAGCTAGCTGAATTCCCAGTTTCTTTTATAAAAATGTTTAATTTAGGCATACCTTTGCATTTTACTGCCTTAGAAAGCTATTCAGCTAGCTGAATTCATAGTTTCTAAAGTGAGAAAGTTTCATTTTAAAAAATCTCTGCTCATCATTGCTTAACATAGCTATTCAGTTTGCTGAATTGATATTCTCTTGGAAAAAAGAACGTATTTGGACGACTTTATATCATTTGCTCATTTTATTTCTGTCAGTGTAATAAAGATGATGACGCAGTTGATGGTCAGATTTTTAAATACATTCTTGCTTTCGTTTGGTTTGTTATGTTTTGTTTTTTATTCTTGTTTGTTTCTGCTTTATTTGTGATGTGTGGTAGCGAGTGGCCTGTTAAAGGTTCAATAAATTCTCGCATTACTTTGCATAATAGTGTGTAGTGTCTGTCCGACCTTGTGTTGTCCCACTGACTGTTACTCCCCTGTGGTCCTGTTCAAATACAATATTTTCTATATATGAGAGAGCAATAGCAACAGCAGAAGCAGCACAAGCAGCAGCAGTTACGACAATTCTTATGACAGACTTTTTTGGTTTTTTTTTAAAGCTTTAAAGGCCTTAAAAAATGAATTTTTCATTTCTCTGGGCAACAACACAGAGTAGTTTGTTTTTCTGTTCGTGTGTGCTTTTGTGTGTGTGTGTGTTGTTGTTTTTTTTTTGGGGGAAGCGATAATGTGATTTATTTTGTCCATTAATCTGGTAATTCATTTGGTTTCACATGCAACATGCTCAGGTTGTACACTCATTTATATAATATTACGTATGTATGTATGTATGTTTGAAGAGAGTGCGTAGGTATACAAACGTGTGCCTTTCAAAGACTCTTCATTACGTTGACTTGGCCATCGATTCGATTGCAAATTCGACTGCTGTTCATCTTTGTCGTCTGTCGTTTTAATGCGTCTAAAGTTTCCTGTCCTCTGCGTGTATCTCTAACTGGGCGGCGGTATATGTAACACTTATTCATTCATTCACTTGGTGTTCAGTTCAGTTCAGTTTTTTTTTTTGTTTTTGTTAGCTTTTATGGCCTTTAGGAAGAATGCTTGTAGCGATCGTTGTCACTGTTATTAAAAACACATTCATTACTACACTGATCACATGATCACATGATCATCATCATTCTACAATTCTGTTACTCTTTCTCTACTCTGTTTGTCTGTGTGTCTCCCCCTCCCCGGGGTAACTTTTGCCACTTTTGAAAATACTTTTTAATCTGGGGTGTAGGTGCTGTAAGCCATACTATGTTGGTGGTCATTTATAGCTTTGTCCACTTGAAGAGATCTATTCAAACGATAGACGAATTTGGTATGCTTAGGATTTGGCCTTTAAATTTATTTTATGCGTATGAGATTACACCGACTACACCGCCGATGCATATTGCTGTGCTGCTCTACAGGTGATTTAGTAGTTAATAATGGAAATTTACGATATTTATTGGTGGTTGGTTACATTTATTTTTTTGTTACTTAGAAACACACACACACAAGCACACACACAAATACATTTTAATGTAAATGATCTAATAAAACTAATTGAGTTGCCAAAAAAAATTTTAAAACGATTGCCTCCACAAAAGGGGTTTGATTTAATGCCACCCAAGTTTCAAACCAATTGAAATGACTTGAAAATCATTCAAGGAAACCACAAAAGTATTGAGACGTGATCGATTTAAACAAATCTTATTTTATCAGTTATAATTTAAGTTCGCAAATATATAAATTGCAAAAAAAAAAAAAAAAAAAAGTTTCTTTTTTTTTTTTTGGAGACGCGCCTCTACATGAAAGAGACCACACAGTTGACCTGCAGGGCAATAATGGTGGTAATAAAACCAATTCAATTCAATCTTAACATTACGGAGGGTTACGAAATAAAGTAATCAAAAATTGTTTATTTAATAATCAAACTTATCTCAACTCATTTCTCTTAACTCTGTTCCTCTGTTCATCCTCTTCTGTTGTGTGTTGTTGTTTCATTTTGATTCAGAAGTTAATTTGAATTTGAAAATTGAACGAAAATTGCAAATAAATTGTCTAAAAGCCACATAAATGCAAATAAACGTCGCCTCATCATCATCTTCTTCTTTTGGCCACTCAAAACTACACACACATACACAGAGAAGAAAAAATGTCTTTCGAAATTACATGAGAAGCTACCAAAGAAGAGTAAAATAATGAAAAAAAAAGAGTGAGATTGCGAGAGATTCATCTTAATAGTAATTGTAGCACGTTCAAGTAATTTGTAGTTTTTTTTTCTTTAATTTCTTTCAAATCTTTTGTGTTTTTTTCCCAGTTTTTTCTTCAACTTATTACAATTTGTGTTCTTTGTTGAGGAAAAAAAAGAGCATAACCCAGTGAAAAATATCACTTGAATCAGATCAGAGCCAAAAGATGTACGATTAAATAATTCCCTTTTCGAAAATAAGAAATTCCGATAACTTGTCTTATTATTAGGCAAGTTTCTCTTCTTCTATTCGCACTAGGTTTTCAAATATTCGCTATCCTTCCTCTCTGCAAATACGTTACGGATTGCTTTTTCACCCATTATTATCCTTTTAGGAGGTCCCGATTAGAAATTACTTTCGGTCAAGACAAGTAGCGATTAAGATATGTTTTCAGTGGGCATTGTTTGAAAATTTCCAACGTACTTATAGGCTGGCTAGTGGCTGTCAACCCGAAAGACACAACAACGAAAACCTCAAAGTAAAGCCGCTAAATTTCCTAACTTTCGCCTCTAACGAATTAGTGAGTTCTGTAGTATGTTATAAGCCCCCCTTCTTTTACAACACAGCCCTGGAATTATATCTAGCAGAAGCAAGTCTATCTCCTCCTATTTCCCGCCCCATCCTCGAGGTGACAAAGAGAACTAAGTTCAGTAATGACTTCCAGCAATAATAAAGACAATCTTGCTTTGCAGTTTGAATACTCTTTCCATGCTACCCTTGAACTAATTTTGCTCAGATTTTCTGCTCGGTATTGACATATCTGTAGGTATGAATGTAGCTCAGACATCTTGCAGAAAGACCTATAACAGCTTAATATTATCGCTGAGATCATTATTTGAGAACCTTGTTCCCTAGGAGATAGCTTATCAGTTGTCTCTGCGTGCTTGAAAAACATTTAAATGATCCTGTAACCTTATCTAGTGAACAGTATCCCACGAAGTGATTTCGAACACATAGAATCGTACATTGTACAGTGAAGGAAAAAAAGTCTGGCATAGTTTTACACTTTTTGCAGTGCCTCCGGTTATGGATATGATACTCCCCTGAGTCAGCTTGAAGCTGAAGGAAGGCCCACAGCGGCGGTTTTAAGGCACTGTGATAGATTAGTGAAACGAAACCTATAACACACTGAAGACAGGGAACAGGAAGGAGAGTACGTACGCGACATATGGGTTTTGTAAGATCTGCTATGGATTAGAAATAGAAGAGGTAGTAGAATATTGAGGCTTATTGGCCAATAATAATAATCAAAAAGAAAAGAGTACATGCAATGATGGTGGAGGGTTGACAGTAGAATATTCAGGTTACTATTATGCAGACTGGAGTGTTGTAGAACTGTATAAGATTGAAACTTGAGGGAATCTTTTAGAATTTAATCGAACTTTTATCGAATGCTCAAAAGCAGATATTGCCGTCATAAAGAGGAACCTAAGATAGTCAAATACTTGTTCCATTTGTAACCAGCAATTCAGATAAGCAGACTCAGGATACTAGACCCTATCTTACTCAATTTGGTGCTAGTCCGTTAGGAGTTTCTTTACATAATAAGATTGTATTTAAACTGATTTTCTAAGACAAATAAAATTTTGCTGGGTTTTCTTTGGATTTTATAGAGTTGTTTGGTACGATTGTTTGGGTTACAGGTTTTATGTGGTTGGCCTACACTTGAGGTGGCTTTTAAAATCTTATTTGTTAAACAACTGAACAGAAGAAGAAGAAGAATGATAATAATAAGACGAAAAAAAATATGTATTATTACGAGTATTATTATTGTTATTATTATTATTGTATTGTTGTTATTGTTGTTGTGTATTGTATGACTGGATTTCTTTTTTTGTTGCAAATCTTTTCTTTTTTTTTTTTGTATTTATTTTGTCCAGAAATCTTGAAGTGTTTGTTTAGGGTGCCAAAATGCTTACAAACAGTAGCAGTTTCAGACTTTTTTATTTTTTCTTCAGCGTTTTAATTTTTTTTTTCTTATTTTCCATTATAATTATGGCAATTTAACGCCATTTTTTTTTTTCTTCTTTGTTTTCTTTGGTATTAAAAATATTCAGCGAAATACCAACTACAACAACTGAAACATTAAATTCATGTTTATTTAAACTTTGCTATTAAAAATAATTAAAATTTTTGTAAAATTTTTATTTTTCTAAGGTTTTTTCAACAACAACAACAAAAAAAAAAAAGCCAAACACTTGTTAGCGCGACCTAATTTTTTTTCGCTTTAGATGTGTATGTGTGTGTGTGCGTGCGTGTGTGCGTTGGAAAAGGGTAAAAGTTAATATTTAAATATGAAAATTAATTATTTAAATAATGCTTTAAATAACGGTTTAATTCCATACATATTCCATATTGTGAAAGTTTAATTAGAGCAATAAGAGAGAAAGACAAAAATTTCATAAAATTTTTTATATCACCGTCGTTGTACTCTATTTTTATAAAAATTATTTGAAATTCTTTTCAAAATTTGCAGGCGAAAAACTTGTCATTAATGATGTAAATTTGTTTGTTAAAAATAAGAGAAACTAAATATCCATAACAGGGATTTCATGCCAGTCTAAAGTACATATCATTGGTTTAAAGTACGGTCATTGATAGTTCCAATAATACCTGCATCGATATAAGTCAGCAGATAGAACAACGTGTTCAAGCTGCGGGTAAACTTGAAACACGTAACTTACGAATGCGACAAGTTCGTAGACCGATTGTTGAAAGTTCAATTACAAAGATATGCCAATCCAAAGTCACGCTTTTCGTTAAAGGAACTTTACGCCGACTCGGCTTAATTCAGAGAGAATATAGAATGCTGCCCGAACCGAAGCTACAACTTAAGCTATAGGCAACAGACCAAACGGCTCTTTTAGCATGAAGATAATGGTGAGGACAAATGGAATGCAATGCAAAGCCTCCAGATATAATACCTCTCTATAGGTACATACATACATACAAAATTGACCATTAAATCCCTTCAGTCAAAATTACGGCCTAGCTTCTCGCACTATTTGTGTTGTGTGTGTTAATTTTATACATGAGTGCCTCTCTATAGGTTCTCTGAGGACTTCACCGTCAAACATCGGAGTAAGTTTAGTGAGTGGAAGGCCTAACTTCCACTTTAACTTCTTTAAACCTTAATGAAAAAAAGGAAGAGCTGTCTTGTTCATTTAGTGGGCGTAATCTAAATGATGGAGATCTTCGAAAACTCTTCTGTTACCCAGAGACTTAGCGGACATTTAAGGACAACTTTGGACGACAAATAACATCCACAAGGAACTTTACGTTAGTCAGAGTAGATCAGTATAGGTTTAAATATTTGTTCGTCATGAGGACGAATGTGGCTTACGCTTCAAAGATACCGCGGCAGTGATCCGAAAATCTGTACGAGTGTCTAGTATATACAAAACACAAACCGTTTTCCCCTGTAATTTTGAGCTAAAGATGTACTAAGTATTTGAAAAAAAAAGTTGTAGGAATATTGGTCTTTGGCTACCAGTAGTCTCTGCTTGAGATAAAGCAGTCTTAAGCAGCAATTAAGATTGCTATCGAGATTTAGATTCCTTTTAAAGCCTACACCAACGTCTTTAGCTCGATAGCAACAAAAACTTTTTGTGGCTCTAGCAATAGATCGCCTATGATTTGTTATTTTGGAAACGAATATTCTTTTCATGCAGTTTAAACTGCAATTTGAATTTGATTATCCAATTAAAAACAGATTTAAAGCTATGCTCTAACCTCCTAAGCACGGTTTGCAACTTTATTTCGACGCAAAGCTTGTCTTCTTATGGATAAAGAAAATCAATTATTTCTTGGATTAAAGGCTTTTAAGGTTAAAAATTAAATTTAGTAGAGAATTTTCAAATTATAAACTTTCAAAAGTAATAACTTGATTTGAACGAATTCTATTTCCAAGAATTCAGGAATATTCCAGAAAAATAATTTTTAGTTTTCAATTAATTTCTGTTAATATTCGCATTTAAAAAATTATTTTCACACGCCCTCAATTTGTTTTTAAGCTGCATCATCATCCTCCATCAACATCGCATCAACAACAAGCATCATAAGCAATAACATCATCAGAGCAGAGCAGTGCAGAGCAGTGAAGAGCAGAGCAGAGCAGATCAGATCATTTCCAAATGTGATTAACACTTCTTCGTTTCTTCATTTATTGAAAAATGTCAGTTTTAATTAAAAAACAAAAACTTCTTTATCCGTTCTACTTCAAATATTATGTCTGTCTGTCTGCTCTGTCTATTGGACTGTCGTCGTCCATTCATTACCATATCATGCATGTGAATGATTGAATATTTTCAAGTTGCATGTACCATGTACCACTCACTACAACTGCTAACCAACTAATTGAATATCCAAAATACATTGTAAATACGAAGGCTGGCTGGCTGGCTGGCAGCATTTAACAACAGTGTGGGGGCAAACATTATAAAAAAAAAAAAAAAAAAAAAAAGAAAAAAGAAAAAAAATAATAATAGGGATGAGATGACATTCGTTCGTTAATAAATAAATTTCTTCCTCTGTTTCGGTCTGGAGTGTCTATAATTGATGACTACGATTCTCAATGATCCATGTTAAATAAATATGATGATGATGGTGATCTTGTGTGATCTCTTCTTCCTCTCTGTCTGTGTCTTTCTCTTTCCCTTGTATTGAATTCTTATTATCTTTACTGATCGCACGTTCATTCATTCATTCATTCATTCATACATGCATTCCTTCATGTATGCAGTCTAGTCTGCAGTTATCCCAGCTCTCGATATTCATATGCCGCTTAAATTGTTTGCATTTACTTAATAACATTATTAATAATATTTTGTTGTTGTTGTCGTTGTTGTTGTTGTTTTTTAATTTTTATTAATAATTATAATTTCCTTAAGTTGTTGTAGTTGTTGCTGTTACTGTTGCTGTTGTTTTTATATTCGAATTCTGTTTAAATTATTAATTTAACACACACATAGTCGCCGCAGACAGCATTGTCGTCGTCGTCGCCGTCGCCGCCGTTGTCATCGTTGTTTCATTCGAATACTTATCAGTACAGATCAGGGTTTAAAGTGTTTATGATCATCATCGATTCAATTAAAATTGTTCCATGTCTTGATACGCTACTCCACTACTTCAATTTCAATTTCAATTTCAATAAAAACGCAAATGTCACTGCAGAGTTCATGTTTGAAGACAAACATTATTAAATGCGTGTTCATTTTCACTTCTTATGAGACATCAAACCAATATCTGCTGCACAATTGAAGCAAATTGAAAAGGAAAAAAAAACGAATGAAATATTGTAATTTAAACTGCCAACAATTTATGACTAATCCATGTGCATTGCTGTTGATAATCGCAAAGAATAGAAGAAAATCGTAATAAGGAAACGATTCGTTTACTCAAAAACTGCCTTTTGTGAGGCATGTGAGTTGTAGATTTCGGATATCCTCTGTACTACTGGTAAACAACGAGCTCGAGAACAAGTGTACTAACCTTGTACTTAAAAGCGTAATGCAGGGCACTTCAAAGCTAAAAGAGTGCTTCAGAAACTGCGAATTGCAGATATCCACTAGATATGCTGACTAGCAACAAATAAAAAACAAATCCAGGGCAAATCAAGTGAAATAGAGTGGAAATATCCTTGAATAAAGATGACAGTAACCGAAAAAAGTCGCCGTAATCTATTTGTAATGGAACGTTTGAAGTTAGCATTCAAACCAAAGTCTTCTGTTCTAAACTACAAGAGATTCTCAAATTCGCAATGGGATCCGTGAGCTCATATCCAATGGCTTAAAGATGAGAGACAGAGCAGACTATTAAGGGTGCTGATATTGAAATTTCTTATTGGCTGCCTGGTGGGTAATGTGTTGACTTATTAGACATGAGGCCACGGTTCAAACCCCAGGTCAGATATCAAAACGAACATATGCAAATATTTCTTCGGCGATGTCTGGCAAAAACTCTGAGAGTAAATAAAATTGCCATGGTAAGCTTCTCAAAAAACCGGTCGTTCGGAGTCAACTTTAAACTGTAGGTCCCACCAAACATGTATAAAATTAATACCCAACATAAGTGGTGTGAGAAGCTTGCGTTTAATGCTGACTAAAGAATTGTAATCACCAATTATGTTTGTGTATGAGCTGTCTGACCATTGGCAGAGATCATGTCTATTTTGTTAGCGGCGCAATGTTTTTTTAGGTGGTGGAATTTTCATTGAAAATCTCTTGAGTTAGTCAGGCATCCAGGCTGTGTTTAACGTAGTTTTAACGTACGTTGTTGCCTATAAACGCCGAGGATTTCTCAGTGCCTAAGTAATTCTATTGCCTCAGTTAGATTGGGTATAACGAACTCGTTTTACAGGTTGGCTTAATTTCGTTGGCAGCAAAAGGGTTTACGCTAGATACGTGAGGACTAACTCATCCTCAAATCTCATAACCATCCATTTCACAACAGTGATCTAATTTTTTACTGTTTTATGGTACCATGGTACTTTTTTCGGAGAGTAATGGCATTAAGAAATCTCTCTCAAATAATTTATAGAAATTAGTTTCAAATTATTTTTGGTTACACATGCCTTTATAATCTACATTCTATTCCCAGAGATGGGATTTCTTCACTTGCGCTGTTTGTAATAGAAAAAAAAAGTACTTTTTTTTTGGTGTTTTTTTTTTTGTTTTTCTTAGACAAAATATTTTCAATTCGTTTTACTCTACAACATGTTCTTGACGAATATTTTGTGTGAACAATATTTCCAACTTGAGGGCATTAACAATTGATTTGTCACAAAATGATCACGATCAGGTTATATTTACAAATTTTGCACACATTGAAACCAAACTAAAACTAGAAACAAAAACAAAAAAGTACCAGTACCAGATCAATACTTAAAACTTGAGTTTGAAAAACTATGGCAAGGAAAGGTGTTCTGTTTTGTTCCATAAAAAAGAACGTGATTTGGGTGAAGATTGTTTTTTTGGTTGTCTATGATGATGGATCAGAGCATGAATGAATGAGTGAATGAACGGATGGGTCATGGATTTCTAGAAGCATCAAAAACAATGTGACGGTGGACACGCGTCTTCTAGCTTTTTTTTGTTATTTTTTTTTTTTTTTTTCCCAATCGAATCGAAATGCAAATTATTGTTTGGGCCTTAACAAATTTCATTTACAAACAAATCAAAGTGCATCAAGAAATAAAAAAAAGAAGAAAAAACCAGGCACAAAACGCTTAAACAAATGAATTCGTTGTGGTTACAAACCAATAATATGAAGCTGCATTGACAGACCGGGTCCCCCCCCCCCTCCCCTTAAAATGATCATTATGTGTCGGTCCAACGGTCGGTTTGTTGTTATGATCATTAGTCATTTATTGATGGTCATCATAGTGTTGCGTTTTTTTTCTTTTCTTTCGTAAAAGAAAACCGCAAATATTTTGTTGCCAATTGTCTTGGGGTTTGTGTTTTAAGTGTTCTTTTGTGTACTTTTTGTGTGTTTTTTTTTTCCTGAAAAGCGGTTAAAGCCTTTTATTTGCAAAACCAACAAAAACAAAAAAACAAAGAGTTGTTGTTTTAGAGCTATTGGTTATGGTAATGAAAGACATTATAAGCAAGCGTTCTTTGATTTTCTTTTTAAATGTACATACGTACCCCCGGCCATAATATTTTATGGCCTAAAAACACGTGACAAAAATTGTCATGAAAGGAAAGAGAGGAAAAATTTGTGAGAAAAAGAAAGAAAATGAAAAAAAATAAGAGTTTTGTCTCTTAATGGAGCACTGGCCGATATTCCAACACTTTGTGTACCCAACCACCTCTTTCTTTTGGAAATTTTGGTAGGCCACATCAGATCTGGAATAGTCCGAATAGAAATGACTTGAAGGGCTAAGTCCAGAACACCATATAGTATGTGTTGTACATCTGTTCAGTTGTTCACTTCAATTTTTATGTTGATTTGTCGCCTCCTTGCATGCGCAGGTTGCTATTTTCTACGTTTGTCCTGCAGATTCCAGTCGCTGAATCATGGTACGACAAGAAACGGTGGCTCCATTAAACCATTGAGGAGCAGTGGAGCCAATGAGAGTAATCAGCTTTGAGCCAGAAACGGACATTAACGGACATGAAGTGAGCTATGCTGTCTTTTTCTTCGTTTTAAGTACTAACAACTTCTGCGGAAGTCAGTAACTAAGTCTCCCTACATGGCTCTTAATTTTGGCAATAAATATAGTGACTTAGGTGACCGGATTTTGCAATGGAAAAGTTGAATAAGGCCAAGGCTTCTTCTCAGCCCATGTTATGTCATTGAAACGGGTTGTTAACCGCAGAGAAAGGTATTTTCAAAAGCAAGTGAGTATTTGGCATGAGTATACCTACTCTATCGAGTTCATCGCCTACAAATTCACCCGGAATGTTGCTAGAAGTCAGAAACCCATATATGACTGACTACTGCGAGTATAGGTTGATGTATTGTATTGTCTTTCTATCTTTACTCCTATATGCCATAATGAGGGCTCACTATTAAATTCCCAATTTCTTCAATATCCGATCATTAATCTTCTCTTAACGAAAAAGAAAATCCTTAAAAAATGAAAATCAAAATTGTTAACAAATTACTGGACAAATCACAGCCAATATAATGATTAATTATTACACTCACACACACAGACACACAAAAGACCTGAAACCAATAAACACCTTCGAAACTATTCATCCATTAATAGGTCCAAGCAATAATTAAAATATCACAAGAGTTGTAATGAGAAAAATTTTGGTAAGAAAACCAACAAATTTTGTGGCATTGGAGGCAAGACATGAAATAGACACATAAACAGCAAATTGACTGACATGGATGTATGCCATGCATGATGATCTTTTTTTTTTATTATTATTAAAGGAGAAAAAAAAAGAAACATGAAAACAATACCAGCACAAGGGAAATTCAACAACAATTTTATTTACTTCCTAAGCAATAGCAATAACAACTATATAGCGATACATACATATAATCTATCACCTGTCAGTGGCTGTCATTCATGCATAACATATGAAATTGACAGTGTCAGCCACTTCATTTTTCGTTTCCTTATTCTTTGCTTGGTGTTTGTTTGTTTGTTTTTGTAACGCCATGTTACATTAAATCAGAGAGAACGTTTAGAATTCGTATGTTAAATATGCTGCAACAATATGTTGCAAGCGAGCAAGCAAGCAAGCAAGCAAGCATGTTTTACAAGATTGATTGATTGATAGATGTAACCCGGGGGTGATTTGATGCAACATCATTAATCATGTGATTAAATAAGTGGGTGCTGGTGTATTAGGAAGGAAGCTTATTAGGAATTTTCTTAATAGATTTCTAAATCGAAAAATATTTCAATTAAATTGCGTGTCAAGGTATTTGACCTATAAAGAGATAAATTTTTTATGCCACAACAATATTACGAAGAGTTTGCTTAAAGAAAAAAAACGAAAATAGAATGTTGTGTGTTGGCTTATTAGACATAACACCGTGGTTCAAATCCTAACTCAGACGTCTAGCACAAAACAAAATACGAAAAATATTTCTTCGGCGACTATCTCCCGGCAGTGTTCTGTTCGGAGTCGACGTTAAGATGAAGATACTGTCCCCGTCACCTGTTAACACACACAACATTGCTGATGAAAGAAACTGGATAGTAATTCTGGCTGTAATGAGCAATTAAGTAAGGATGTGTATACAATCCATTATAGTAGCAATAGATCAGTGAAACACAAATCACACTGCACCGTCTTACTAGAAACAGAAGTACTAGGGTTTTTCCACCCATGAAACTATGATGGTTGCCAGGAACGTTGCATAAAATTTTAGAGCCCCGAATGTCGAGAGTTTCGGACTCCTACACACATATTTACAGATCACATATTATTAATAATGAGTCAGGGAACAACCTTGGCTTTTTTCACGAATTAAAATTAAGTCAGGCTGCATAACTCTATTCGAAGATAGTTTGTTTTACGGATCTGAGAGAGTCAGTCATATTAAGCCTTCTCAGTCTCCAAATAGCTCGCTCTACGATCAAATGAATATTTGTGACTAATATTACTGCCATCAGCAACGGAGTAGGTAGAATTGGAAGTTAAAGAGAAAAGATCATTAAAAAATATATAAAGTAGCGCTGAAGATAGAACAAAAACTGAATTTAAACTGAGCTTATGTAATGAAATCCCATCTACAACAAGTTGTACAGTGGGACCCTCGACAAACTATGATGAAAGTGACTGTGGACAACAAAAATAATGCGTTTCGTTAAAAGTTCACTGTGCTATGCTCAGTAAGCTTGCTTTCATCGATTAGTGTAAAGGATTGTCTCCGTACGGAGAGTAAAGCTAACAGGTCGTAGGTATAACGGGCCTTATAATGGCGGTATCCATTATCAGTTGTTACACAGATTTTTTAAATCAATGAATGATACTTTCCACAACCTTGGAAAGGACGGATGAATTGCTTTTAAGCTTCCTGGGAATTGGGATTATATTAACAACCTTCGAGTAGAATGGAAAACGAGGCTTTAATCTTTTATTTTTCCTATAAAAAATGACCTCAAATGACCCTTTAATAATGCTTATAAATTTTTCTTTTTATTTATTTTAACAGGCATAACCATTATTGTAGCAACAAGACATTCTTATCAGAAAAACATCTTTTTAAACATTTTTACAAGCAAATCGTTTAACTCGTTGAGTGTGTCAATACATTTTTAAATACGAAATTTTGTTGCTGTCGCTTGTTGGCTAAAACTACTTGGCTTGAGCTGGGGGGAAAAAAAGGAGAAACTACTGAAAGGAAGTTGAGGTTGCTTAGCTTGAGAGAGAGAAAAAAATCTGTTGCTGGCCATTTTTTATTGTACAATTATTGCATTTTGTTGTACCACCATAAAACTTAAAGAGGTGCTGAGTGTCTAGTCAAATCATGTAACACATTTATTACAACAACTCACGGCAGCAGCAACAACAGCAACAAACATTTTATTTTTTTGATAAATTTTATATGATAAAAGGTGTGACATTGGCAACATGTTCCAAAGCAAGGCTGACTGAAAGAACAGACAGTTAAGCACTTGTAGTTGCTGTTGTTTTTGTTGTTGTTGTTGTTGTTGCTGTTGTTGTTGTTGCATGCATTTCTTTGCATCACAAATATTCTAAACAAATTATTGAAAATCTATAAACAAATCGAAAATATTTGATAAACGTTTTCCTGTAAAGAAAAAAAGGATTTTTGCTTTACGACTGTGGTTATGGCTGTGTCCATGGCATGTTCTAACCTGCTGTGTTTCTTGTTGTTGTTATTTTTTTTTTTTTTTTTTTGGTTAATGGTGTTAAATAAACTGCACCTTTTTCACAATACCGACAACAACAGCTATACTCAACTCATCTTTGCCCCCAGTTCTATACAATAAACACAACGAATCTAAACGAATTGTACAGAAAAAAAAAAACGAAGAAAATCGTGTGAATTTCTACATTTGCTTTTGGGTTGCTTTTTTGTTGTTGTTGGTTCTTTTGTTTTCGTTAAAATAAATGTGGTTTTATTATGGTTTTTCTTTATTTAAAGTAAAGAACAGCAACAGCAACAACAACAACAACAACTGCATGTTACCAACTCTCAATATGATGTGATCATATTGGCTGATGGTTTACATACATACATACATACATGCATACATATATTTTACTTCTGTTAGCCCTTGTGATGTATTGCCATTCGTTTGTTTGCCTGACTCGGAGAGACTGAATCTGTTTTAAATTTTTCATTTTTCATGTGATTTATTTTCTTAAATCGTATTTTAGTGATTTAATTTTGATTTAAAAAAGAAAAAAAAGAAATAAAAAAAATCGAAAGAAAAACAATAGAAATACGAAAAATTATTATTAAATTGATGCTAATCAATGTTTTAGTAAATAAATCAATACACTGAGGAAAAAAAATTGCGGTTAAAATACCATCCTGTTTCTGTTCGATTAGTAAAATTGTTCAAAGCTAAGCTGGCAATCGGTCTATGCAATCACAGCACAAGGACTATGGAAAACGCCATTTGTTGTTGCCTTAAATTTTTGTTATTTTTTTCGTCTTAAGACCAATTAAGCAACATTCAAAAAATTAAGAAGAGAAGAAACTAGAGAAAAGAGGGTTTTACTGTTTGTATGTACGCAATACAACTGCAAACGTTACTTGAGATCTAAACATTAATTCTTGGCGTATTCCTCGCTTGGATTTGTGTATGTCTAAACGCCACTATTGATCTAATAAAACGGGACACAGTTTCAAAAATAAATTTGTTTGTCTTGTTGATTTACTCTCCGAGTTTTTGCCAGAAATCTGTTGAGAAGTCGCCGCAGAAATATTTTTTTTTTATATTTTCGTTTTGATGTCTGACCAGGAATTCGAACCCTTGCCTCCCGACTAAAATAATAATAACAGTACCTACTGCGACAGGGAATTATCGTAACTAAAGTAGAAAAGCATACTAAAGTTCGTCAAGGCTACAGGGTAGATGAAGATAGTATAGATTAAACCTACCCAGTAACCACCTACACTTGGTTTTGCCTTTATCTTTACGTTTTTTAGAAAGAAACTTTTGAAGCTATTAAAACTTGTTTTCTACAGCCAACCATTATGCACTCAATGAAGACCAATTAAATCGCAGAAGTCCTAGAGTTTAAGAGCATTAAGCAGTCTGGACATAGCCATAAGGAAGGCCTGGAAAACTAACGTGGCATGTTTGAGCAAGCAATACTCATTTGGATGGATAATATCAATCCTGAAGGATGTGGAAATCTTTTGGTATTTAAACAGTATTCCTAGTGATGGTTTTTCTCAGTGTATTTTATTTGCCTGCATGCAGAGTGTAAGGACCTCATTATTCATTCTCTTTACTCTCTTTCTGTGCACAACAATAGGCAACAATTAAAAAAATAAATAAGAAAAGAAATAATAAAACTCAACTAAAATGACTTCCCAAGAAAGTGAAAGTAAAAGTTGCTCTGACTGTTCGACCATCAGGTTGGAACAGTCGGCTGTGTTCTTATGATCAACGAGATCGTAACCAATTTGTTTTCTACTGTGATGGTGGCATTTCAAAAAGCAATCAGAGAGAGCGTGAGAGAGAGAGAGAGAGAGATAGGGAGTAACAGTTATTTGTTACAAATCCGTAGGCTGTTTGACAGGTTTTCTTTTGTTTTCCTTTCCCATATTATTGTTGGATTACAACAATACCAACTGGCGTATGGTATGTTTGGGGGATTCGATTTCTGTCTGTTATTCGGGACATTTTGACTTATTGCCGTGTATTTGTCAAATATTGGACATGCTCACTGAAAACATTAAACATATTGGCTGAATGCCTGGATGGCTAACTGTCTATGCTGTGGTAAACACAATGAAATTCTAACAAGCCAGCCATCCAGACCCGTGGCAAGACGTTGTGATTTTGATTTAATCGATTGGTAATATTAATACACGCACACACACACATACATATATGGTGTGCGTGAGTGTTTGAGTTAGCCAGAACAGCAGGTAAAAAGTAAGCAATTCAGAGGGATTTTTTTTGTTTTGTTTTGTTTTGGAGTTTTAACTATAAACGTGATCTCAAGCAAGACACACACACACACACAGAATAAGTTGGCATTTGATGACCATCAATGTGATCGAATATATTTCTTTTGATTTTATGGTTGTTTTTATTTTATTGGACTTTTTTAGGTTTAAAAATTAATTTCAAAACGTTGTTTGCATACGAAATTAATTGCTTAACAAAACCAAAAAATAACTGAAATGACACATTTAACACATACACACATACACACAGTAGAGAGAGAGAAAGAGAGAGATAGGAAACCCATTAAAAGGTTAAACATTCTTTAATAATATTGAACTGAATTGAGAATAAAAAAAAGAATGCCAGTTTTTTTAAATGTTTAAAGTGTCTTGTAAAATGGTTAATAATGTGAACATTAAACGTAAAAAACGGGTCTCGTAATCACTCTGGTTTCACAAGAAAATGTGTGATTAGGTCAGGAATTAAAATTCTCTTTTTTATTTCTTCAAATTCTTTAGCTTTCAGTAGCAATGAATCGTTTGCCAATCAATTTATCGAAGACATTTGAAGCCTGGCAGTATGTTTGCATGCTCTTTCTGTTCTTTCTTGTTTGCTTCATTCAAACGATCATGTTGTGAGCGTTAGAGAGCAATATTGATCTTTTCGCCAGGTTGTAGCATCAGATAATGATTCTAACTTCCATCAAACACTACAGAGATGTCACACCAATGCTGTCTAAACAAGTTTGCAGGGTCATCGGTAAAAAATCTTGATTATTTTCGCTTATATTCGAATATTTAGCACAAATATGATTCGTTTTAAATGCATTTCCATAGGGTTTCTTTAATCTTAATTCGTTCAATCAGAATTCTATGTGTTAATTCATGTGTGTGGATAGGCGTCAGTCATCAACACGTTCGTCCATTTACTGGGAGAAAGAGTGTCACTCTAATATTCTCTCTTGAATGAAACGCCGTTTGAATGTGTGGTTAGCACGCAACCTCAACTTCGGACGGTTACTATGAAGAGAGCATTAAAAGCAGCTTTTTCGGAAGGAAAGAAAGCTCTTCCAAAGAAACTTTAAGATTAAAAGGATTTGCTGAACATAGAAGAGAAGTCTTAGGAAATTCTCTTCAGAAATCTTTGGAAAATTTTCAATGACTATACGGACCAATTCGTTCGATTTTTAGTTGGGTTCATCAATGATGGAAGCTAGTCGTCATTGGGTCTAAATTAAGAAAATAGGTAATGCCATGTAGAAATGCAGAAGAGATACTGCATACTGCAGATAGTTTACATGGACAGTCAAGCTCTTTAATCGACCACGAATGCTTCAAACATGGAATGTTAATGCAGAGTTACTCGACGTTTGTTTTTATAACTGGAGTCTGCAGTTTTAAAACAATTTTTCACTTTCATTTTCATAGAAACAATCAAATTAGTATTGCATTATCACCATGAAATTAGTATTGCATTATCACCATGATGTGACAGAATCCCTATTTTTTCCATACAAAAATCTCTCATTTTTTTAATTTTTTTTTCCCAAAACAGAAAAGAAACTTGGATATTTTGAATATTTTCACTAATTTGTTAACAAACTTATTTAGAAACATGAAATCATTTTCAATTTCAAAATATTATTTTGATTTCCCCCAAACTATTCACCAAAGGCCATCAAAGTTCACAAGGAAATTAAAGAAGATATTATAACCCCAGAGTCATAAATTTCGAAATGAATTTTCCAAAACACAATAATTATGTTTAAAAATAAATACGCACGTTTTATGAATTGTCATTAAAAAATTTAAGGAAAAAAAGAAGAAAAAATTCAAAAAAATAAAAAAAGGAACTGAAACTGCATTTCATCGGCTCATAAAGCATATCAGCCGGTAACTTTAGTAGTTCCGTGTATTTGAATCGTAAAAAAAACGAATGATTTTATGAGCTCAACAGCCATCTTTTCCTATTTTCATCATCATTCATTCACCAATTCATGGATCTCAACCGAAAAAAAAAAACTAAAAAAAAAAAATGAGAAAAAAACAAAGAAAAATCGGCAGTTTTTTTTTCTTTTTTTGTTTTTTTTTTTCGTCTAATTTTAATGGGTTTAATAATGTTTTATGAGGGGTTTGTTTGTGTGTATTACAGAGGCGTTTTGCTTTTGCTTTACGCTACAAAAGATTACAGAATCATACCCCTTCCGCTGTTTTATCTACCAAGGCAAACTATATTATCGTCGTCTATAAAATAAAATAAAAAAACAACAACAAAAACATTAAAATCAAATAAAAAAACAAAAAAAACAACTCTGACAGAAAGACTCTGACGATCTTTCTTCAGCCATTCCAGCGTGCTGTTAGACAATCTTAACGAGCGTTCCGTTTAGATTCGATGGCGTAATGAAAATTTTTCTCTAAATTTCGGAGACCACCAAGGGTGTTATGATTTCTCTCGCACTCTATTGAATTGCATTTAACGGACTGCTTTATTTCCCAAAAAAAGAAAAAAAAAATTATCTTTTTAGACCAGAAATAAATGTCCCTCATAAACTTGGCCATTTTTGTAATTTCTTTTCAAACAACCAACCAAACAGCCAGCCAAATATAATGACTTTTTTTTCTCTGGGGGGGAATATTTGAAAAACAGAACTACAAGTAATAAAATCATATGACAGATCAAAAGAATATTTTGCAACAATAATAATAAAAAGAATGAGTTGGAAAGTTTCGCAATAGAATAGCGGAATTGCAAAATAAATTTCAAAAATTATATTCGAATTCAATTAATTTGTAAAGAAATGACATCCCCCTAAGCAGATTTCTGGCAAAATCTCTGAGAGTAAATAAAATTGCAATGAAAATTTTTCAAAAATTTGTCCTTTGGAATCGACCTTAAACTGTAGGTTCCACCACTCATGTAGAAAGCTAACACACAGATTACATAGGTGCTGTGAGAACCTAGGTCGTAATACTGACTAAAGGGTTGCAATGACCACAATTATGTGTGAATGGGGTTTCGCCTGAAAATCACCTTGTTTTGTTTCAGGCATCTTTTGAAATAATGCTGTCCTCAACATCCTATCAAAGGCTATACTTCGATGTGCTAATAGTCTCCAGATGGTGGAAGGATTGGTGATTTCCCTGAAACCATATAGTGGCGCTCTAGCTGCAACTTTGCTCTGTTTCGACTGTTTTTTTTACTAACATTGTACGATAGTGAGATGGTTACTATGTTAGGTTATACTTAAACGATCAACGCATCCTTTGAAGAGCACCAAAGATAACAGGCAACATTAACGAACTCCAACATTGTTTATTATGGAGATGATAGTCAATTCCTTTTGTATAATGTAGCTTAAGGCTCTTGATTACACTTTCGATCTCACATAAGTTGCTTTGCGTTGGCAGCATTGTTGGAAATAATATTTACGTACGTTGGTCCATCTAAAGGTCCTTTGTTATTCTTTAAAGGTTATGTGAAGGCAGGTCTTTTCCTTCTAAGTTCTTTTAATATCTTGTATTGAAATCTTGGCTTCTATGTGACCTTTGACCTCGCATATACATATTCATTTATAAAATATAATTAAAATCAAATGATTTCAAATTAATTTTTTTTATTTTAATATTAAAAAGCTGGAAAATGTTAAATGATCATTTGAAATCTGTACTAATGCTAGACTTACAATTGAGTTTGTTGCCCAAATATAAAGTAATTCTTATGTAAAACACCTTGTATTTCTTTAGTTCCAAGGTTTGTATCTTAAATGGCCATTTAATTTAAAGGTTGTCTTGAGGAGTAGTGTGTGTGTGTGTGTTAAATTTAACACTTTAACAATGTCAAAACAATATGACATCTTTATGTGGGTTAATGGCTCATAAAATATTTTTCAAAAAATTATTTTAATTAATTTATTTTACAACAACCAACAACAACAACAACAACAACCAACAACAACAACAGCCAATAACAACAATGAAAACTAACTCACAGTTACAGATACAGTGACTTAAAAAAAAAAAACACAACCAAAGTTATGATGTCTTTATTAAACCAATTAATTAACAAAAAAATAAAAAATAAATTCAAATACGTTTTGGTTTTAGTTTGGTTTGTAAACGTACGTACATACATATGTATTTACATGGTTCAGTGCTATATGTTTAACTGGATGAATGGATGACTGGATGAATGGATAAACGGACAGACAATATAACACTCAATTTCTGCATTTATTATTATAATTTTAACACGATATTTTTTCGTTTCGTTTTAACTTAATTTCTGCTGGCTTGACGGTTTCGTTACTTGGTTTTTAACTGTGATTTTTATACAGCTTGTAAAAAAAGAAAAAAAAGCTGGGTTTTCTTTACCTCTGCCTCGTCTTTTTTTTTTTTTTTTTTGTATGTATTTTACTCTTGAAAATACTATTTATGTATGCAAAGCACGCTAAACTAAAAACTCTGCGCTTATAAAGTATTTGGGAAGACATAGGCAAAGAAGAGTTTTATTTACGTTTTGTTTACGGCTGAGATTTTTCTTTAGAGGGGAGCTGTTTGTGTGTGTAGATTATAAGTAAATGACTGTGTGTTTGAGGAGCGCATAAACTCAATTTAATACGTTATAAAGCCGCCTTTACAAAGTGCGACAACGCGTCAGCATCATAAAAATGTCATGAACGCATGCGCATCATACTTTACAAGCAGTAAGGCATACTGTATACACATCTACAGTGAGTGTCAAAATAAATTATACACTAAGGATAAAATTCTGACAATCATCAAACTCAACTTTTATCACTTCAGCAGAGTGCCCGAAAAAATTTCACAATATTTCAAAAAAAAATTTTTTTTTGTAATTTTTATTTTTTTTTTTTAATTTTAAAAACTCTCAATGAAACGATTTAAAAATAAAATTAACGGTAATTTCTTAATGTATATATTTTTTTTGATGTACAATTCCTTTTGATGCTCATTGTATCTACAGAGAGAGTTGCATTATGGTAAGAAGAGAGTAAATTAAAGCGTTTACACGAAGAATTTCAGAAAGGGGCTCTAAAGGGTGTAACAATTAAATGATTTTGAAAGAGTTAAAGGTTTAATCAGAGATGGCTTAAGATTATGATTAAATTCTAGCATTCCATACATACCAGTAATATATTCCCAGCTAGTGTATTGCAATTCTTCGACATGCTGATACCTGCAAAAAAAAGAAGAAAAAAAATAGTTAATAAGTACAGGTCCATACGCTGTCACATAATTAAGCAACGAAGAAGGTTGGTGAGTGTTTGTAGAGCAAGTAATCAGATACTACGAATATGGTGCACACAGAGCATCTGATCACGAGGTAGGCCGAATCACGCTCGAAAGCATTTAACGGAAAACGACAAATAACAGTTAAAACGTTGCAAAGGACCCTACATAGAGGCCCTAAACCAACTGTACACAATAGTACATGTATATCCAAGGTATAAAGAAACGTTGAAGAGTCTACTTTAGAAGACAGAAGGTCTCTTTATCATACTATAAGAACAACAGAATACTATGAGTCATCAACTCAACATAAATAGGAAATGTCCGTTCATTATTCATAGTTAATAATGAAAATTATTAAAACTGTATTAAAACAGGACTTAGTCCTTAATTTTAAGATGCCTTTGTCCGCCATTGTTTAACTTTTTAGACTATCAAGAGCTGTCTTATTTCCAATGCCAGTGTAAAACGCTTTTGCGTTGTACTTTTGTGTTTTTTATTTCAAGGAGTGTTATAAGCCAAGTAATAAGCTCGTCTTTTTAACAAGACTCAAGACGAAAGAAAGAAAGAAAGAAAATATGCAATCCTTGTAGTTTGGCTTAGTTAGTTGGGAGGTTTACACGTTCTAAAAAAAAAAAAAATATTCAAATGAAAACAGCTGAAAATAACTTGCAAAACAACTGATAAAGACTTGTGTAGAGCGCTACTTTAATGAAAATCGCATGAAATCTGTTGGAAAATATTTTAAATCAGTTGAAGAAATTTTTTTTTTGAAGATTTTAACGGAAATTTTTACCAAAAACAGAAACATAGCATAGCCACAAGTCAATACACTCATATTAAGTACACAAACTGTTTAGCGATTGTTTTAAAGCCGCTTTAATAAACCTTAAAAGTAAGAAATTGAACGTTTTATGCGATGTGTTAACGATTGAAATCTTTTTATTAAGCCGTTCAAACAATTTTTTGTTTTTGGTTTGTTTGTTTTTGCCAATATTCCTGGCAATGGCTGTAGCCTCTTACCAATATTTACATGAAAACAGAATTCAAAAATATGGCTTAAACGTTCAAATAAACCAAACCAAAGCGAAAGAAGATCGTTATTAACAGATATTGTCACACATATAAAGAGCCAAAAGAACAAGCCGAATATGTCCGGACGGGAGGTAATAAAATTATTAAATATCTTGATCAACAACAACAACGAGAAAAAAAAATGAATTTTTTTTTTCTGGAAAGGGATATTTCGTTTATGTTTACATGGTTTGTGATAATAATTCCAAAAAGAGAGAGAATAAAAAGAAAAAAATTATTTAATAAAGCAAATGATTTGAATTAAAAGATTTCGTTTATTTTTTTTTTTATTGATTATTTCGTTCGTTTTTGTTTTACTTTGGGTTAAGTTTTTAGTTTGGCTTGATTTCTTGTTAATTTGTTAACACCGTCTGTCTCTTGACAAAACGTTAAAGATTCTTATCAATGTTTATGGCCATTGAAATCTACATGAAAGACATTTAAAGTTTGTCATCTTTTCTTCATCGACATCATTATGTCGGGTTATCACAAATGATACACACAAAAAATATTACCAAGAACTTGCTTTCAATTTCATTGGAATAGTCAGTCAGTCGGACGGTCGGTCAGATAGGGCGACAGACAGCAGAAAAGCTTCAAATAAAAAGTTTTTAAATGTTTTCAGTTTAAATATGAAAATCTTTAACTTAAGATAACAGACAAAGAATATAACTGCTAATGGAAGTAAAAATTAAGGGAATACACCGTTATATTGCTTATAAAAAAAAAACAGCGGCTCTCTGGAATCTTTATTATGTCTTTGAAGACCAGATGGGAACTTAATAGCAAGGAGTACTGAAGCTTGGGGTTTAAAAATGTGTCCATAACGCAATGAATCCAATACTGTTCATGGTGTTCACGAACTTTAGAAAAGGTTTGGTTGAGTATGAAAAAAAGTAACAAAGCTCTCAAAACCAATATAAAGTTACTCCAGAAGGCATATGCAGGGCAGTTCAGCAATATTCAATTGCAGCAAACCTTAATTGTAAACCAGAAATTATTAGAAGCGACCAATTTACACGAATGGATAGGAAGGAAATACACAAAGGATCACAGAGTCATCGTCTGTATTTAAGGCATTACAAAGGCATTAGTGCAAACCACTTGCTCATACGTATGAAAGCCATGCGAAAAGTTTATTCAAGCAGCTCTAAATTATGTGGTTTGCACTCATTAGTTCCAATAGCCGCTAGCGGTATAGACGTGATGATAATACCATAGGATGTAAGCAAAAGGTACCAAGTAAAACAATCTTTAGATTCTTAACGTAGCTGTATCTTGCCACAATTAAAATCCATTTTGACAATATAGGTAGACGACAAAGTGCTTCTATATTGGAATTATTTAGGAGAGGTTTGATTCATTCGTAAGCCAAGCGTGGCAATTTAGAACGGACTTGTAGGGTTATGCGGGCTTTATAGCAAATACCCTATCCTACAGGCTATTATAGGCATGATCACTTTAGTCTCAGGATCAGTATAGGTGGCATAGCGATATCCCATATTTTTATAAAGTATCTGAACAAGCGGATTATATTCTATACCACTGCCCAGATCATGCAGATGCACAGGCATAGATGGTTAGGTAGTCGATTTTTGGATGAACTGGTAGTTCTAAAAAAAACTGCAGGCTTGAAGATCAAACAGGGCTCATAAACGAGATTGTGAGGTTAAATTTAGAGGTGGGGGTTCTTTTATTTTACGTGCGCCTTTGAACTGCTTATTTATCGTTTCGTCTTTCCTTCTTGATTTTTATTATTGTTATTTTGTTTTTAATTTTGTTACCCTCTTCTTCTTTTTCCTCTTTACCGTTAACTCGGTGAAACGCCACTTTTTTCTAATCTAACCTAACTTTGTTTTTTTATATAAAAAAAAATTTATCGATAACTTGCATTTTTTCTGGAAAATGTAATTTCATGCTTATTTTTGAAACATTTTAGCGTTCCTTATTATTTATTTCATGTTATCATGTTAAGATTTTTAAAAGATATACAAACAAACGAAAATAATTTCTTTTAAATATACTTTTTGTTTAACTGCACTTATAAGTGGCTTACAAAACTTTATACGAGCTTTTGCGTTTTTTATTTATTTTATTGAATTGATAATGAACGAGCATGCATGACTATATTCACAAAAAAAAAAAAAATACGAATGAATTAAATGACAATCATTTACAATAAAATATCGATAAATAATTACAATTTGATAACACAGATTAACTGAGGGCTTTAAGGTTAAAATGAAAAGCTAAGCTAAGAAAAAATGCATGGCAGGCCAACAAGGCTTAAGTTTTTTCTTTTTGTTTAGATTTTGAAAGTGTTTTAAGGTTTAATTAATAAAATTTATGTTTTATTTCCGTTAAATGCCGTTTGTTTGGTTATATTTTATATGTTTAAGCCTTAGTAAGCAACAAAAAAAAATTGGTTGAAACGGTTGGTTGTTTAACAATTTTCGGAAATCTTTGAGATAAAAATCCATTTTAAACAAATTTTTATTGTTTTAAATAAATGTTCGTTGGTTCGTTGGATTGTTCATTTCACATTTATGGCTTGATTTCAGCGAAAAACAAATCAAATGCCATAAAAATACAAAACCAAACCAAACCGAACCGAACCGAACCGAGCAATATAAATATAAATCGTACGTGCTGGATAGATGGATGAATGGCTGACGTTTTTTTTTTTCATTTCTTTTCTTAAAGATTTTCAACAAATACATCATCTTCTGCTCAAAATGTTTTGGTTGTTTTTTTTTTGCCTTTAAACTTGGCTTAAACCCAAAAGACAAATTTGTACACACCGAGGAATTATCAAATAAAATAAAAATAAAAATAAAAAAATAAAAACTAAACGTTTAAAACAAATTCTAAGAAAATTTCTGGCTAAAGCGGCTACTACCATTTATGTTTGTATAGTTTTACTAACTCAGAAAATTGACAAGAAAGAAAAAAAAAAAATTAAACGACATGGACCTCGTTTTTAATGTTGTCTGAGTACGATTGAAGTTATTTTCTTGTAGGTTTTTTTTTTGTTTCTTCCGCCATGCTCTTCCGAATTCTCCCCCTTCAAGTAATGTATTGTTACATTTTTTTCTGATACAATTCTTCTTTGAATTTGTTTACAATTTCTTTCTTGTCTTTTTTTTTGTATCACTTTAAGAGTAGGAAGAATAGGGAGCGACAAATAGATTTTTAATTCTTTTTTTTTATGGGGTCATCGTCCAACATAAGCAGGAAATACGCTTCAAAGATTACTGTTAGAACTTGAAAAAAATTACTAAGAAGGAGCGAGAAAGAGGAGAGAAGACGACTGGCTTAGTTACATACGACAACGAAGAGATTACGTTCCAGCACATTGCTTAAAAATACTAGTTCGAGAAAAAGATCGCTTTTGTCTTCCCTGGTGATTTTCGTTCTGTCTTGTCTTGTGTTTAATATAAACAAAAGGTTTTTTTTTTTGTTTTTTTTTTTTTTTTTTTTTTTTTTTTTTTTTTTTTTTTTTTTTTATTAAAACGGAAATGGTAAATTATAGTGTTAAAAATTGATGTCTTTATCAACAGAAGTTCTAGAAGGGAAACTAACACAAAAAATGTAAAAACACTTGTATTTAAAGAGACAGATGTGTCAAAATGTCTGTCAAAATTCAAATAAAATTGCTTTAAAAGAATCGGGTTTGAATTCTCAATTGGCGGATAATTGTTTCGTCTCAACATATCACAAAGAGAGAGGGAAAAGATCAAATTCTTACTAAGATATTGCAGTGACTCATTCGTGGCATGAGGTTAATATGAAAATAGTACTTTAACTGTCTGGAAAAGGTAGGGGCACGAGATAGGGTCATCATCTGCTAGGTCACAAGTAATGTGGAAGCTAGATGAAGTTACGAATACGGGACCAGAATCTTATTGTTAAGTGGTAAGAGATATTTGAAGGGTATACTCCGCCAAAAAGGGGCTCTTATCAATCCAATAACAAAGAAAAGATAAATGAAGATATTTGGGCCATACATCAGATCATCCAGTGGTACCCTAAGGATAGTACCAAGAGTTTTGAGGGGTCACAGTAAATTAAATGCACATTTCTTGGTAATAGGAATTCTTTCAAGCCAAATATATGGATACTGTAATAAAGTCCGTGCGACTTTGATTGATCTCAAGAGGAAACAAACAGAAGGATACAATCAAGCAGTGTCTTGAAGTTAGGAAACTAAGTTTAGGAGAGGTGTTGAAGCATTAGCCTATAATGAATACATTGAGGACAGTGGAGTAGATGATATGATAACAATTTATGGCTTGACTAAGTTTTTGGGCGTTAGTCCGTCCTATTTTATAGATTTTATAGATTTTTTTTTATTGTTTAAGATTAATTTTGTTTATTTTGGTTTAAAGGAGAAGAATTAATGAAAATGGAATTTGGCATCTCATTACTGTTCACTGGAATGAATTTTCAATTTTTTTTTTCAAAAATTCTTCTTCCCTTCTTTTTAAACTCCCAGACAAAGAAAGAACTCACAAAGCTTATACGTCTCTTCTTACATGCAAAAACATGTCGTTGTAAAAAGGTTGAAGGTCAAACTGCTTGTTACATATTGGCTTTACAAGGCAATAATAGTTGCACCAATAATATCTTATGAAGTACCCATTTGGTGGGAAGCAACTTAAATACAATGTACTTGGCGTATCCTAGATATGGTTAAACGTCAAAGTACTATCCTTGTTTCTTGTGCGCTATGAACAATAGCCATCAGGGTACTTTAAGCCATTTTAAATTGGTTTTCTATTGAGCTTCTCCACAAGCAATCGGTAACTCTCATATTTATCAGATTTAATTTGATCAATTGCTGTCCTAAGCAAGACTTAGGCTCCGTTTCTTCTGATACAGTTCGATTAAAGAAACTACTTGAAACGTAATTTATACTGTCAGTTATTGCACTGACTTAGTAACATTAAACCATAAGCGTATCATAGCGTGCTAGGGAGATCAATAGCGATTTATCTTCTAAAGAACAAATCGTGTGCATAAATCATTCATCTACAGAAGGTACGGAGGATTGTTGTCATTTCATAAATCGTTTACTTTGAAATATTCTCTCAATTTGATCGATCCGCAGTATATTTTTTGAGGGCAAATTTAAAATTGCCCAGGAGCAAAATATCATCACTGAGATGATGAGAACAGTTTTTGGGGAATCGCTTGATGGAATCATTTGATTATGACCTTCGACGCACAACAGAAAGAATTGGAAATATTTTGTTGTTGAAACTTAAGTTCAAATATGAAGAAGTATAATAAGAATGCATGACAGTACAATAATAGTAGCTCATGTTCCTAATGTAGTTCAAGTGTCGGTACCTTCTTTCAAATATCAACTACCCATAATTTATGTTACTTTATTTTTATTGTTTTTTCGCAAAGCCATCATTAATTGACTTTCTCCAAATAAATGCTTTTAAAATCGTATGCTTTTCCCAGGAAATGGATTTTTCTGTTTTTGTTTGTTAATCATGTAGACCATATCGCGACCTGATTGTAATACATTTCTGATAATTTCTTGGATTATTTTATGGCAAAAATAAAAATAAAACTAAAATAAGAAGAAGATATAAAACCGTATGTGATTTTATAAAAGAAGTGACATTTTTTTCCCCCCCAAAAAAATAAAAACAAAAACAAAAACGAACCAAAAAAAAAAAATAGTCTTTGGCTGGCTGGCTCATTAAAGTGGCTATAGAAAGCGTGTAATCGTTCAGATCATTGTCATCATAATCGTTATTTGAGATTTTTGTTTAATGATTATTGTTTGTTTCGTCGTTTTTTTCTTTTTTTTTTTATATTTCTTTAGTGGATGCGGTGCCTCTACGCGAGTTATTGGTGTTTTGAACCTGTGTGCTGTTGTTGTTGTTGTTGTTTTGTTTCAATATCTTAACATTCGATCATGTGTGTCGTTGTGATCGTCGTTGTCGTATATAAAATTTTTATTGCATTTCGTTTGCGTTTTAAAAAAAAAAGTGTTAAAAGGCTTGGGGCGTTATGAGAGGAGTAAAGAAAGGTGAGTAAATGATTGTCTTAAGTGAATGAGTGAGTGAGTGAGTGAGTAAATGAATGATTTCTGTTCTGTTCTGTTTTATTTAATTTATTTATTTGTTTTGATTTATTTTTGTTGTTATTGTTATTGTTAATATTATTATTGTTGCTGGTGTTGTTGTTGTTGTTGTTTTTCTTAACTGATAAATGGCATTAAGAAAAGTGCCATAAAAATTATTTATAAAAGCACAAAACGGATCAAAGCCATTAAACCGACTGCCTGTTTCAATATGATGATGGTTATTGAACTGAGATGCAACTGCATGACTAAGAATTCTCATACAGCCGACGTAAAACGTATAATAATAATAATCGTTAGGAATTCATACAAAATCTATAATGTTTTCAAAACATTCAAATTCAATAAAAACAATAATAATAACAACAAACAATACAAGGCAGAAAAGACAGATAGAGAGAAATAGAGGGAAGTAGTGGGGGTAGAGAGAGAGAGAGAGACAATATAAAACATTGACATGTGCCTGTTTTCATTTAGTGTGAACACCTCACAAATTTGCAACACCGAACAGCATGAGTGCCAAATGCAACAAACACGACAACATCAAAAACAACAGCCAGCAATACTGGCTTCAGCAAATACACGGCAAAAACAATGGGTCCCAAAAACAAGACAGCGGAGAGACGGAGAGAGAGAGAGAAGACACTAGAAAAAAACGTCTCTACCACCAGCTGAGTCATGAGCTTCAAATACGCGAACGAGGGGGCTTCTGTTATATGATCGAGTTGGAGAATCATCTGAGAACGTCAGCGTAGTGATGTTGATGCTGCCTGCCTGCCTGACTGCCTGACTGCCTGCCTGCTTGCTGCCTGCTGTTGTTGCCACAATATAAATTTTCCAAAGTCGATATCGCTTTAAAGGTAACGTTGCAATTTAAAGTTGTTGCATGTTGTTCGGCTACACACAGCTTAGCAAAAAGAGAAGGAAGTTCACATTGGAAGTTTATCAGCAGCAAGCGATCAATACATCAATATGGTCAATAAAGTCAACGATACAACAACCATAGCAACAACAACAACAACAATTGCAATATTGCCTATCAGTTAAACAGCCAACCCAACCAACCAACCAACCATAAAAGACATGACAAATTTTTATTATGCATAATTTTTTGGCAACACTGTTTCGTTGTTTGTTTATAATTCTTGACTTTTTTTTCGAGTTTCTTTGCCTTTCTTGTTGTTGGTTTTTTATTTTTCGAGCTGTTATAACATTTAAAATTTTTTTTGCCTTTGTTGCTGGTGTTTACTGTTTTGCTGGTTCATACCAGCAGTATGTGAAATTGAAATTTAAGAAGTTTTTCGTTAAAAGTTTTTAATTTATTTTGTGTTTTCATTGTTGTTTTTACTACCATCACAATTTGTTTTGTTTTGTTTCGTTTCGTTTTTTTTTCTGTTTTCTTTTTGTTTTGCAGGCAAGATCTCAGTAGAAGCTGTTTCCTGTCGCAATTGTATGTTGATCGCAAATTTTACTGTTGCTGGCATTCAAGCAATAACAACTGACAACCTAGCAGCGACAACAATAACAACAACAGCAGCAGTAATAGCAACAACAATAATGATAAGAAGAAGAAAAACAATATTCCACTTATATTTTCTGTAGCATTATAAGCAAGCAATAATGTAACACACAGGAATATTTAAACCCAATAGTATTGGACCACATACGCTCAGGAAAAAGAATTCGTTGAAAAAAAAACTTTAATTTGCAAAACAATGGAAAGTTGGTTAAACCAAAAATACAATGAAAAAGTACCTTTTAAAATAAATAAAATAGTATGAAAGTACTTTTTAAAATAAAAAAAAATAGTACGAAAGTACTTTTTATAAGCAAGTTTTAAAAAAGTCGGTTATGGTGTTAGCCACCGATTTTCAGTGTACTTTTTATAAAAAAAAAATTGTACTAAAGTACTTTTTATAAAAAAAAGTTGTACGAAAGTACTTTTTATAAAAAAAAGTACGAAAGTACATTTTATAATAAAAATTTAAAAAAAAGTCCTTTGGTTTTTTAGCCAATGTTTAAGTGGAAAAGTACTTAAAAAATATGGTAAGAAAGTACTTTTTATAAGAGTTTTAAGAAAGTCTGTTCTGATGTTAGCTATCGATGCTTCAGTGGAAGTTAATCCTTAACAGCATAAGTGGCATCATCTATAGCGAGTCTTAATTTGAAAAGAAGCAGCTAGGAATTGAAAATAGAATTACCCTCTGCTGGTCTTTCCAGGATTCCCGGTCTTATGAGACTTGCCGACAATATGCAAGCAGACGAAGAGAAGGACTATTGAAGAACTTAAGATGATAAAGGATTGAGTTATATAGGAGGACTCTTAGGCCTTCTGACCAAACACTGTAGTCGCAAAGAGCTAATCTTCAGAATGGAGATCACTTTAAGCCCATAATGTGGACAAAGAAAAATCAAAACCCATACTTAGAATCTATTCCTTAAGAGAAATACTGTTTACGTGACTACGACGAAATTTTTCGAGTGTAAACCATCTCCTTATTTAAGCTGTTACTCTTATTGCCAAAGAAGATATTGTTACTCTCTCGTTGTTGTTGTTGTTGTTATTGGTATTTGTTGTATTTGCTTTTTGGAGTTTTTGTACAAATTGCAGATCACGGTTTTTATGTTGTACATGGAAATTCATGGCTACTGTGGAGCCAAAAT
Source organism: Sarcophaga bullata (assembly GCA_005959815.1). Taxonomy (NCBI): domain Eukaryota; kingdom Metazoa; phylum Arthropoda; class Insecta; order Diptera; family Sarcophagidae; genus Sarcophaga; species Sarcophaga bullata. Next base: position 374,070 of record QOCX01000106.1, read on the forward strand.
AATAAAAAAAAAAATTAAAATCCGAAAACCAAGTACCCTAACAAAAAAAAAAAAAAAAAAAAAAAAAAAAAAAAAAGTACCAAGATAAACCATTTAAAACCTTTTTGTTTACTTTTATTGGGTTGGAGTTGTTCTATTTTTTTTGTTTGTTGTTGTTGTTGTTATTGTTGTTATTGGTACTGTCCAAAAAAAGATTATTTCGTTTTATAAAATTTATATGAATGTGATGGAATGGATATCCTTTTTGTGTTTTTTTTCCTCTCTTTTTCAGTAGAAAAAAGTATCGAATTTGTATTAGCCAGTGGCTTATGGAAAAAAGGTACTTTTTTTCTGATTTCGTTGTAAAACTAGCATATAGACAGACAGACAGACGAATAGTTTAAACATTTTAACTATCACAGAACGTAGGTTTCAAAATACAAAATAAACGAAGGCAATAAGAAAAGTATGAGGATCATGATCATTGAAATGCCATCCCAACTACTACCGCCACTACCATTGACGCTGTTATTTTTAAGGTACTCTCTCGGTACTATTTTTGCAAGAATAGTTCTTATATTTGTATGTTAAAATGAACTACAAATGATGTGTCGTTTTGGTTTATTTAACTACTGCCTTGACTAGAGTTGGCTGTTTTAATACCAAACAGAAAAAAAAAACCAAAAAAAAAAAAAGTGAAAAAAAAACTCCAAAAATAAAATTGAAACGAAGACTATTCATAGACCATCATCCCATCCAGAGCCCAGCAGTCAGCAGTGAGGAAGTCAGGCAGGCAGGCACAGTGCCATTCAGCCAGTTTAGGTTTTCAGAGTTTTTAAACAACAAAATTACTCGTAAATAAACTGACAGTTTACAAAAGCATGTGTGGCAACCGAAGGCATGTTTGTTTTGTTTGTTCTTTTCTGTTTATTTTGTCGTAAAATTACAACATTTTTCATTACAAGTACTTCTCGTTTCGTTTTTTTTTATTCATCTTGTGCTTCTATTCTATTTTCTTATTTTTTTCTTTGTATGGACTCTGGTATTTAGTGCTTCTTCTTTCTTTTTTCTACTCTTTTTTTTTGTGTCTGAATTGGTGTGAAATTCTTTTAAAATAAAATCGAAATTCTTTTGCCCAACAAATTAACAAAGTATGTAGAAGACATATCAAGAAAATATCAATCAATTCGAAAGATTGAGGTCTACGTATATAGAAAAGTACCTTCTTCACTGTCCTAAGTGCAGGATTCAATAATTCTTTGCTATAAAGAAGGACTGTCTTTCCCTTTTTATCTAAAGCTCAAGTCTAATCGACTGTGTTAGGAGAAAAGCCACATGCCTAGCATAAACAAGCTAAACTCTGAGTTGATCCACCCATTATCTTAATAGCACAACCCAGATTTACTAAGGAAGTTAAATCTTCTATCGTTTGGTGTTAGAAAATTGTTGCTCATTAATGCACATCTGATGGGTTTTTATTACATTGATCTTGAGTTTCAATTCCATCAATCCCTATTTTGTCATGCATGGGAGAAGGTATCACCTTAGGCGAGGTTTTTCAATCGGTCATGCAGTATCTAGGTATTACTGTTGTTAACGTGTTTGGCTTTAAGCACAATTATGTCAAGGCAACATTAAATGAAGATGAGAACGCCTTTACTGATTGAAATTCTGTCTAGAGTTTTATTACTGTGCAGAACCGAGTGCACCACTGTAAAGGCTCGCAACGAGTGATATTACTTTCTCCACAACCCTTTGCAGTGTAACGAAGACCTAACCCATACGTATGGAAGATCGTCAAATGCTTTTTTAAAGCTCAATAACATGTGAGTCTCTCTATTCTACGGTTGTCTTGAGACAAAATTTCGTCTACTCTTGTCGTAAGATACCGCAGAATGATGCATGAAGCCTCATTCTTTAACCCTATGAAGCATTCTCAAGGTCACATACTTATTTTCTTCTCTTTGACAGTGACAACTTCCTTGAGCTTAGCTTCCATGTAAACCAGAATCCAAAAGTTTCGAGTAAAGCAAGAAGAACAGAATGGAGGATGGAGAACAGAGCAGCGGATCACGGATAACGAAGGAGCTGCAACCAATTCAGCACTTTGGGGTAAAATTTCTAATTGTCTGTCCTGTGAAATGACAGACTTCTAAGTGTTTTTTGTATACGATGGATCTTATTGACATTTTAGCAAGAACTTCAGGAATTTGAAGCTCATATTTTCATATTTTCTTTTATTTGGTACCTTAAAACGTACCTTAAATACCAATTTTGTTTAAATTTTATAGCAGAAGCCGCATTATTCTTTAATTTTATTGCCACAAGACGCCTTTTAACCATAAAAAAATTAGTTTTACGTTCAAAGTCTACTTTCAGTAGCCAAAAGTTGGATTAATTTCGAGTGCCAAATACATGAAGTATAAGGATGATATTTGCAGGTGCAGGATTTTTTTTATTTCAAGATTACGATAAAATTTTTAAAAATTAAAAAAACAAATGAAAAACAAAGATGACAATGATTAAATAAGACATCAAGGTCAGCATCTTTATAATGTCGTATGAAGAGAGTGTTGACAGAATATGAAAAGAAAATTTATGACCACAGAGAAGCCTGCTGAGTTTTTATGGCCACTAGACAACCAACGTTCATACTGCATATGTATTGTATTTGGCCAATAAACTAAACAGTTATTACTGAAAAAGGCATACAAACAAATGTTAAAGAGCCATAAAAATTAGTTAAAACGCTTAACGAGTGGTAGCATACCAGAATCGAAACGGAATCAATGAAAGGATAATTGAATCCTTTTTTGGCTGATTTTATAGCGGCCATAAATCTATAAAAATCACTTGCAATGAAATTATTAACGAAAATCTATAACTTAAGCACTTACACACAGGCACACACTCACACACACACATATACGCAATAGAGAAGGAAGACGACAGTCGAAAACAATAAAGATACGCATCTTAAGAAAAAAAATACAGAATGAATGAGAAAGTTTAAGAAAAGTACCAAGAATTAAGAGTTTAGTACCAAAACAAAGAAGAAAAAAAAAGGGAACTAAATGGAGGTGTGAGACTTAAAATAGTGATCAACAAAAGTTTATTAAAATACATGGCCATTTCCATAAGTTTTCAAATATTTTTTAAAATATTTTTCAACCACCAAACGAAAGACTTCAATTTAAAGAAATTTTTATGGAGTTTTAGAACTCCAAATGAAGGCTGTGAACTAATAAATTGTTTCGACACCCAGATTCTTAATCTTCAATTTCTTAATAAACTGTAGTATGGTGGAGAAAATGTGGAACATTAAGGGCTGTTTTGAGGCTTCGTAGAGTAAAGCTCGTCTAAGCATTATAGTGGTTATGAAGTAAGATGTTTTGGGCCGGCCTGGCGCTCTCAGAGCATATGTTCTGCTGAAAACATTGACTGAAAATAATGATGCAGAACTGAAGGACAATGTAATTGGCATCAATCGACGGTCTTTACAGAAAATTTTGCTTACAGACTTGATAACTTTCCTTTCAGATTTACAGCCAGACGCGTGTAATTTACACTCTTGTCGTCGTGAATTTCGGCCACTAGAAATACTACTTTTCGTGCAAATTAATCATGAACTGCGAGGTTGATCTGTTTGGATATGTGAATAAAGAGAATTTTCGCCTCTGTGACACTTGAAATCCCTCTGTATAATCGTTCAGTTATGCTATAAGTTAGGTTGTTGAAGCTGAAACTGTCGCGGGACAAACAACTACTGTGAACAGCTACAGAGATATGTTCAACAGAATGAAATACACATTAAATTCCAAGGTTACTAGATTTTGCCAACAAGGCTCAGTGTTTTGAAAACCTTGAAAAGAATATTCACGACAAACGCCTAAACAAATGCGCAGAAGTGATGCAAATAATGATGGAAAATTTGATAAAATGGAACCGTAAATACACTATTTCCGGTGGGGAAATTCTTGGGAAATTTCTTGCTAAAACAAAACATAACTTCTTCATTGCAGTTGATAGCTTCTAGTCTTTGTATCTAAGTAAAGTTTGAAGCAAATTTTGATTTTTGAAATTCGCTTTTTTTCACGAAATTTTTATTAAAAGCTTAATGAGTGTTTGCTGTAGATATTCTGCCTCTGACTTTTGTTGTTAACTGTACGTAGACAGTTAACAATAGATAGATTTTTATCTATTATTGTTATAGTTGTTGTAGTAATAGAATTGGTTGTTATTGTATAATTTTTTTTGTTTGTTTTTGTTTCGTATCTCTTAGCCATGAATTTCCTTATAAACCGTTAAACATGGTCGTATACCATAATTTCTGACTTCTATTCTTATTCTCTATTCTACTAAATATGGTATGTAGGTATGTATGTATGTATGTATGTATGTAGTTATTGTTATTGTTGTTGTTGGTAGGTTGACATTTACTATATCTGATGGTAATAAGATACATGCATCATGTATTAAGAGAAAAATAACAACAAGAGGAGAATTCATTCAGTAGTACATGTACATGTACCTACGTACATACATACATACATACATACATATTATACACACTGTATAGTCAGTTATTTAGTATTCTAAAGTATTCTGATAGATTCTGATATTTAATATCAATAGGAGAGCAAGCAAGTAGAAGTAGAAGTAGAAGTAGAAGTAGATGTCGTGTGGTGACTATTGGTGGTGATAGAAGAGTGGCTCATAATGCTGCTGTTGTTTCAACTACTTTGGTGGGTTTTCTATTCTTTTTTTGTTTTTCTTTTTTTCTACCAATTTTCAAAAAGATGTTCTAATTTTTTATGTTTTTTTCATTGTGTGTGTGTGTTGTTGTTGTTGTTCTCATTATTAAGAAAATTTATAGCGTGAAAATATGTCTTGTTAAGTGCTGCTGCTGCTGTTGTTGCAAGTATCTCCATCTCCATTTGGAAAAGGTAGCGACTTATCAATCCATAAAAAAAAAAATTCAACAACAACTGCAACAACAAATTTTATTGTTTTCATGATAACAATCTATGGAATGAATTTGAAGGAGGGGGGGATGACAAAAAACAATAAGAAAGAAAGAAAACCTAAAACTATGTCCTAAAAACTACTGATTTTAAGTATCTTTAGCTAGAAGTCTTAAGACTGACTGAATTATAGTAGTAGCTGCCTAGATTCCTTAATAAATTCTATTGGATATTCTGTCATCTGTGCTGTACAAATGCTTTATTACATAGAAATTTGGAAATCTAAACCGAAACCAAAAAAAAAAAACAAAAATTTTTTTTTGTGACAAGAAATTTATGCTGAAAAGCTAAACAATTTATAGGAAATTCGGTTTTGAGTAATACAATCAATTTGTGTTATTCGAAGTTTTTGGAACACACAGAAATAAATTTTTGGGAAAATTTTTGGAAAAAAAAATGGTTTTTCATTCAGCATATCATATGACAAGAATGATGTTTTTCAAAATCGAAAAAATTTTGAATAATAAAGCGCAATTGCTAGGCTCAGACTGAAGGCCATTTCCACTACAATCACCTAGTGAATGTTTAGATTGCCTTAATCCTGATTGGCTTGAGAAGATTTGCATCTTTTCTCACGCTTAGCATACCCTTCCAAACTCCTCAACAAGGTTTTCGTCCATATCAGCAGCTGGGAAAGTATATTCCTGAGGATCTACTTGCTCATTCCCTTGAATTCTCATATGACTTTTGGTTCTATTTCCCATGTCTAGTTGATTCCGCTTACTTGAAGAGTCCTGTACTAAATTCGAGGCAATCTCATACGAGCTGAGTTTTTGGATGGTAGCCTGTCCAAGTTACTTAGCTCTGATGCATTCTGACTCCTCGACCTTGATCGTCCCTGCCGAAACGCAAACCAAGAAGAACAGAAAGAGGTTTTCATATCCTCGATTATACTAACGTATGCCAGGCTGTATTTTACTTTTTGAATCGCTGGTTTATGCTGATAGTACCATGCTCACAGTCAGATAAACTATCCCAGAGAAATCATTTCGGCAATGCATTACAAAATATTGAGTTCCTCGTCGTAATTCCTCGCATAAATGAAAAAAGGCAGATAAGAAATTATATCGATGCTGAAATATTATCGATGCTGCATGTACACATTTGGAGAAGAAATCGGAAGACATTGACATTTTAAAAATTGAATCGAAGCTGGTATTGTATGTCGCTCTTTAAGAGGAATATCCATTTTCAGATCGTCTTCATTCAGTCTCCTATTAATTGATCGTTCTCTTCCATTCGCATTTGTTTTTGATTTTTTTTTTCTAGAACTATCTTAACAAATTTTTGTTTGGGAACCAACAAAACTTCTACTCTCTCCTGTGTCGTACAGTACATGCCTTTTGAATTTGCTTGTAGACATTGTTGCTGTATTATTGTGACATGCAACAAGATTTCCATTTCATTTAGTCATTATTTTATTGGACACTTTAAACCACCTACATTCTAACGAAGACAATATTTTTGACTATGTGTGATCAGCATCTTTTTTTGTGTTTTTTTTTCGTCTCAACAACTCTCATATCCATAAGTAGATCCGTTGTCATGGTCGATATTGTCTGAAAGACTAAAACTAAGAATTTGCATTAAATTGTAATTTTGCTTGTTTGTTTTCTTTCCCTCTACCAGCCATCCCAGCCTGCCACAAAAAGCTATTAAACATGATCACTTTAACTAAATGCAGGAAAAGGGGGGAAAATGGCAAAGAAAAGATAGGCGTTCTATTACAGGCAGTTATTGAAAGTAGCATTTAAATAACATTCTCCTCTCTCTCTTTCTCTTTCTCTCTCTCTCTCTCTCTTTCTTTTGTGTTGCATGAATTTTGTTTTGTATTAGGTTTTGCTGGTAGTAGTAGTGTTTGTGGCATTAACATAATTAGTCAAATCGTTTAAAAGGGAAGAATATAGCGGACGGCGAGGCACTTGAGCCATAAATACTAAATGTGCAGCAGAGACTATAAAATGTTGGCGCAAAATTGTTAGCGACATAAAGAACACTTTGGCGTTTGGAGGCCTTTATAAACAGAGATCACTCAGTCAGTCAGTCTGTTAGTATATGCATACATATGTACGTATGTACGTATGCCTGCATTTACAAGTTTTTATTTAGACACTCTCTTCTATTCGCAAATGTGTTAAATACTGTCGTTACTACTTAGGCTAACTTAAGGAATAAACATAAATTTTATTAAACAACCAACCAGCAGCGGTTCTCAAATTGTGCTTTTAACAGGCCTTCCTATATGCCACAAAAGAAAGCGAAAGTAAAGAAATGTTTGACGACTACTGTCCTACTAGCAGAATTCTTTTTTTTTTTTTTTTTTTTTTAATTCAAAATTTTAATCGCCCACATTGAGTTTTTGAGTTCTTTAATGTCAAATGATTTCATTTTACTCGGTTTGATTTGGCCAAAGAGGGCCCCTAAAACGCCCACTTTTTTTTAATGAAAATTTTTAATTTCTTAAAATATGTTTGAAAAGAAGTAAAGGAAGGGGGATAAAAATTGTTTTTTATTTTCCATGGAATAATTTGATTTTAATTAATTTATTGCATTTAAAAGTATTTTGATGCTGACATGGTTGTCAGTTGACAGACAGGATAAGTGTCAGTTGAAACAGAAAAAATTTTTTTTAGAAATTAGTTTTAATTAGAAGCTAAGGGTCCTTTCTCCATTTGCTTTCTAGATAGTAGTGGAGATGCTCATGTACATGCTTTTGAAAATCACTAAAGGAACATGCCCGTTAATTTGTAAATCTAATAGCATCAGATAACTGTAAAAAGATTGCCCATCTAACCACATTTTTGACTAGCTACTTGCCTTATTCTCTAATTACCAATTGTCTGTACCCAACTGTTTCTAAAAACACTTCCTAAATATGAATGTTACGGTCGGCTAATTAGGCCTTAAGAGTGATTCCTCCTATTACATACTTAACGTACTTAATCTTTTGTCGGAAATAATTTGACAGTCAGAAGTAAAACCTAGTTTCTCACACCACTTATATTGCGTGCTTACAATCGACTCTGAACGACAGACTTTTGAGAATCTTTTCATGACAATTTCATTGTTCTCTCAGAGTTTTTGCCATAAGGCTGCTAAATGAAAGTATTTCTTCATACTTCGTTTTCTCAGCCAGGGATTGAACACAAGCCAATGGATTACCTACTAGACTACGGCGACCTTTTCCCCGACTATCATCCTGAAATTATGCCTAAGAAGAACTTCACTCTGTTCGGATGGGTGTAAAAATTATTCATTGTGTACTGATACAACTACGAGTAAAGACAGGAGTTTGATAGAAGCTACACCAAACATGCTTTGCATGACATTGATGGCCATTCAAAAATAAACTGCACTTGTCTATAAAGTTTTAATTCAAAAGCAGTATAGCCTGGACTCTGTACCATCATGCCAGGACTCATTACTTTATGGTGAAAAATTAGTCAACTGAATAGACGCTGAAGATCGCTTGACCTAGATTGATGTCAAGAAATTGCAAAAGTATTACAGCAATGGCCGAAATGCTAAAAAAGGGTCAGAGAGAAATGGAATATGTTTAGGCATAATCAATGTAAATATGAATAAGGATATGGATAAGCATCGAAAAAATGTGTAATTAAGAAATGCATCACAATCTTCAGAGTAACCATGGAATATGATCGAATCGAAGTCCCAAAAAAGTACTATTTTTTTGGTTTCTTTTAAAGAATTTCAAAGTCTCCCATGAAGTAAAAACGGAAAAATATTTGTATTGACTTCATAACAAAGTTTTGTTTAGTTTTACGGTTAATAAGGCTTTTAATTAATTTTTAATTAAAAATTTTAATAATAAAATTATGCAGAAATCCTTTTCAACTGGCATGAGTAGAAATGAAATGTTTTCAGAGAGGAGACTGAAGAAGAATTGAATGTAAATCGCATAAATCATTAAACATTACATATGTTGGCTGGTTTTTGTTTATTGTATAAGAGAGGGAGGAAAAGAGGGACGATATGACGATATGTAAACCATAAAGAATTAAGGAAACGAAAAGAAAAAAAAAATAAAAGCAATAAAACAGCCAAATAAAACGACAGAAATCGTTCGTTTTTAATAAATTTCTTAGAAATTCAATTTAAGTTTTGTGGATCATTCAATATATCTGTATGTGTGTGTGTATGTATGTATAAATAAATAATAATAATAATAATAAGAAGAAGCCCTTTTTATTTAATACAATTGTACAATCGTTTGTATGTATGTATATATGTTTACATATTTATTTATATTTCATATTGAAATGAATTTATAACACGATACAAGTAAAACAATATAAACAGTGAAGTATCTCGTGAAATTCAAAGAATGATGGCATTAACATTGGCATTCAGCTCGTCTTAGTTTCAAAATCAAAAAAGAAACGAAAAAAGGAGAGAAAAAAAACCTTCTCTTCTTCTTATGGTTGCCGTCAACTGGCAGAACATATTGAAATAATTATTATCTCCTGTTTAAAATCTGCCACAAAACAACATACAAATTGAAGCGAAACATAAAATAATTTTTTTTCTTCGTTTTTCGTTTAGTACGTACGTACGTACTTACGGGGATTTTAAAAGGGAATTAAGACGACCATTAAGAGACTTATAAGAACAATATTTCATATAAAGTTTCAACATCACATTCATAACAACATAATAGCATTCTTAAATGAAATAAATGTTTATAAAAAGTACTTTTCAAGAGGTGCCTTTTCACAAGAAGTAACATTCACAAAAGTACCTTTAAACAAATACTTTAAGAAGTACCTTTTAACATATGGAACCATTTTAGAAAAAGTACTTTTTAACAAAAGAAACAAAAAGTACGTCTTTTATGAGAAAGTACTTTTTAACAAAATATGCCTGATTACAAGAAGCACTTTTCAAAAAAGGTCTTCTCCAAAAATACTTCTGAAATAGTACCTTTTAACAAAAAGTACCTGGTTACAAGAAGTACTTTTCAAAAAAGTTCTCCCACAAAAGTACATTGCAAAATAGTATTTTTCTGCAAAAGGTACCTTTTTGAAAATAGTACCTTTTTGTACTTTATTCACAAAAAGTACCTTTTATTTTTTTCATTATTCTTCTTCGACCCTTAAGGAAGTTTGTTTAAATCCTATAATTTTACATTCCTCCTGTAAGTTTTAGTAAATTGAAAATACCCTAAATGTGTAAGTGTAGCGCGGTTAGTGGGATAAGAGAGTAAAAACTTCAATTTGAAGGCCATAAAAAATCAACGCATATTGCACATTGTCAAAGGCTTCAAAAGTCAAAAACAACAACAACACAACTACAATAACAAATACAATAACATTTAAAAGAAAAAAGAAAATGAACATTAAACACCAGACATCATTGATTCGAAAACAACATTTAAAAACGGCACACAACAGAGTCATTCAATGCTTTCATATGCATGAAGACTAAACTCAGTCATAATTTTTTCTTTTATTTTTTTGGTTTTTTTTTTTTGCTGTTGTTATTGTCGTTTTGCTTATTGCATTTTCATATGCAATTAATAATTTTTTCTTTGTTGTTTTTGCTGTTTTAAGCGATTTTTTTCTGAGTCTGACATCCCCCAACATTTTCTTAAGCTTAAGTAAATTGAGAAGAAGTACCAGAGCCAAGCCAAAGCAGCCATTGAATACATTGTAGACACATACATACATACATATTGTATCGTTTATAAAACGATCGACAGTTATCCGTTTGGCTTGTTCAGCAGCGACAATCATTTTCAAACGCCAACTCATTTCGCCATAAATTCCTATGGGTTTATAAAGCAGCCAGGAGGAAGGATTGAAGGAGGGAAGAAGAGTGGGGGGAGGGGGTAAGAGATTGTCATTTTTCAATAACCAAGAACAAGTTTTATGACCAAATTGCATGTTAAGCAAATATCTTACAACACAATACAACAAAAGAAACAAAGTATGTATGAAATTAATTAGATGAGGAGCATATGAAATGGTACTTTATTGGAATTTTTTTTTTTTTTTTGAAAAAAAAGGAAGACAATAAACCAATAAAAAAAAGAAACAAAAATAATAGAAAATTAAATTAATAAATATTATTATTTATGTAAACTATAATACTGTCAAATTGATAATGATGCAATTAATTTTTAATATTTAAAAAAAGTACTAAATTTGGTACTATTTTTTTAGTTGTGTTTTGTGTTAAAATTAAATCAGAATGCTTTAGAAATTATATTAAAATATTAAATAAAGTTTTAAAAAAACCTTTTTACCATTTATTTCAACCGAATTTTTGTGTAATTCATTGTAATTTTGTTACATTTTTAGTACCAAAATCTGTTCCGTTTAGTAAATTTAAAAAAAAACAAACATTCATTCAAACGCATTTATACAATTACAAATACTGAATGATATTTGTTACAATGAGTTTAGTTTCAGTCAATTCATTTCAGACGTATTTCCATTGAATGATGATACACATGACGTATCATCATCACATCACCATGGCAAATGAATGTGTTACCTTTATAATGCGTATCAAATATCACACTTGATGGCTGGTTTTTTTTTCTTTTCTTTTCCTCGACTACTATCAGCATTTAATTTTTTTTGTTCTTTGTTTGTTGTGCAGTTTCTTTAGATATCTTCCACATGAGTATTTCATCAATGCCTTTTGAAGCGAAATTGTTCGGCTTGTAATAATACTGAGTTGAGTGTGTGTGTGTGTATCTAATAAAACAAATTCTATTTCGTCTCATACACCCATCGCATCATACAAAATACAATACAAGTTGGAGCGATAAAGGGTTGATAAAGTGATATGGAGAAAGAACTGTAAAGTCATGTGTAAAGAGGCAGATAAATAGATACGTACTGAGATTCTATTACTTTAAAAAATAAAAAACATCGTTTAGTGGAGCAAAGCAGAACAGAGCCGTATATGTATAGAATAGTAAAGTTTATCTGCCTGTGTGTCTATGTCTATTGAGTAAAACTCAACCATTCGTATAATTGTCGATGCGTTAAGGTAATTGTACACCGTGCACCACCTTAACATCATCATAGACAACAAATAGACAAAATACATTAGAGTGTAAATATAAGTAGCATTGTATAGAAACTATTGCCAATTCTTCTTTATATCCTCCAGACTATAACTACCTATCTAACCTAGCGTGGCTTCAATAACCAGTTAAAAAATTTTAAATCAAAACCATTATGTTCATTATTATTATCATCATCATCGTTATTATCATTTTATGTTCCTAATAATGGATAGGATAGACCCCCCCTCCTTATTGTTGCTATTGTTGTTATTGAATAGTAAATATTAGTAATTGTAGCACTTTAAAAAGGTGTTTCTATTTCTATTTCTATTTACCACTACATCTACTATTATTTCTTAATACTTTTATTGTTTTTGTTATCGTTGTTGTTGTTGTTATAATATTAAAAGTACTCTAAAGGAAGTATTTAATATGTTCAGTTCAGTTTTATTGTGGTTATGCGCTGATTTGCTAGATTTAATTTCAGTTTTTTTTTTCAGTTTTATTGTTTAAAAATCGTTATTAATAAAGATTAACAGCTTTTGTTAGTTTCAGATTAAAAACAAAACAAAAAAAAAAAAAAAGAGAAAGAAAAACGTTTAATTTTTTAAAGGTTTAGTCAGCTTGCTATTGAATAGTCCCAATGTAAACCTTCATTAAAAAAAAAGTACTTAAATTCCACTTAAAAACAATTACTCACTGGGATTCAGTACAAACAAAGCTCACTAATGCCTTTCGAATATTGAATGGGTACAGAAATGTTAGTAAAAAAAAGTACTTCTTTTTATGGAATTCAATTGGAAAGAATTTTAAAAGCAACATAATAACGAGTAGAGCAAGTGCTTTTACAATATGGTATTGCTTTCAGTAAGAGATTATCTCTTACAGCACTGCTTCAACTGACAAAGAGCAGCAGTTTGCTATCTGGGTGTGACTGTCATATCAAAAAGTTGAATAATAGTCACTAAGGGAGCCTGAATTAGGATTCAATGAGATCCGTGTTTCAAACCAGTAAAATTGTGGGGGCCCTATATAAACCAAACGATAAAATTATCGTTGAAAACCAGATCTATTTCAAGACTAAATTGACTTTGGCTTGGCATATAAGCTTTGCATGGTCTACCAATCACAAAATCTTAGAAATAAAACAACAAATAAACAAACAAAACCAAGGGCCGAATGGAACGAATTACAATGGAAGCGGAATGATAATCAAAGAAGCTTAGTAAGTACTTCTTGTAAGCAGGTACTATTTCCGAAGTATTTAAAAAAGGTACTTTTTGTTAAAATGTACTATTTCAGAAGTATTTTTGGAGAAGAACTTTTTCGAAAAGTACTTCTTGTAACCAGGTACTTTTTGTTAAAAAGTACTTTCCCATAAAAGACGTACTTTTTGTGAAATGATTTATTTTTTGTTAAAAAGGACTTTTTCTGAAATGGTTCCAGACGTTAAAAGGTACTTCTTATAGTGAAGTCAGCAAAGGGTACAGTTAACCAACACACAAAAGAGAAACTCTCTCAAAGAGATAAATAGGGTGTTGACTCCATCTGATATAGCGCTCCTACAACAATGGACCTGATATTGTGGGGAAACACGCTGGATGGCAGACTATCTTCATACTTAAAACCATCCCTGTTGAAGGAGTTATGGAAGAAATAACATAAAAATATAACATCCGTCCCCTTATAGACTACTTAACTAATCTCAAGCAATTGTTGATCCAAAGCACAAAGAACTCAATGCAGCAGGTGGCAAACAAAACCTGTGCTATATATAGGAGAGACACTAACCTCTGAGAATGCTACGATGGTTAAGGAGGCGGTAATGTGATCACGATGCCATAAAGAACCGAAATTAAGAAGAGGATGCCTCTGAAATTTGCAGTAGAGAATGCTGTGAGATTGGTGGAAAGAATTGCGAACGAAATTTATGACAATATTTCAACTACTGAGGAATATTCCAAAGTCAACTTAACATTCTCGCCGTCAACTGCTCTGGATCCCTCTACATCTCTCGCTAGTTAGCAGAGTGATGGACCAAATGCATTAATATGAAGGACAGATAAACATTAATTAAATCTGAACACGAAGAAAGCTGGAACAGAGTCTATGGTAATATGAAATGACTGACAGACAGACATTATCCATAAGAGAATATGTTAATAATTTTTGTCATGGGACCGACTCCCAATTGTGGAATTTGAAAGTCCATGGAATAAATTTGATGAAATTTTAATCATTTTTCGTAATGATTTTTCAAATAATTTAGAGATCCCTTTACAAGCAATGTTATATGCCTCCAAAATAATGCAATGCTTTTAGAAGAAGGTTTTAACCATCAATTCCTTTTTTTTTTCTTATGATTTTATTTTTTTAATAATATAAATCCTTTGACAATAGAAGAGTCTTTCAACCCTCTATCAAAAGTTCTTTTTGCATGAAAAGGATTTTTTTTTTTGGAATCAAAAGGCTGTTACCGATGCTACTGCTACTGCTGCTGATGATTATGATTACGATGATGCTGATGATGATGATGCTGAGAGCTACCAGCACATTTATTGTCACTTTAATGCGAAAATGCAAAAAAAAAAGAAAAAAATTGGCATAAAAGAAGAGAAAAGAAGCAAATCAAAAGAAATTCCCTCAAGATTAAGGTTTACCAAAAGGAATTTACATGGCTAACGTTTCTTTCACTTGCGATTTTTTTTTTTTTATTTATTTTTTAATTTTTCTTCAGATCCTTGTTTTCTTTCGTATTGCGTGTATTCAAGCATAGGGAAATCGGTTTATTTTGCTCGATTAACTTGATATTTAACATTAACACTTGTCAGCAGAGACAAGGTAAGCTATGGGAGTAGCAGAAACACCAGTTACCACTCTCTTAATATCTTTTTCTTTACTTAAGAAAAAACAAGGTCTTTGAACTGCTTAAAGAAAAAGGTAAGCCTGAGAACTGACCTTTAACAATATTTCTAATGAACAAAATTCTTAGCAAAATGCTTATAAAACCGTGGGATAATAGCCTGCCAATGATGAAGATCAATTGGTGTCACCATTATCAACGTTTCCAAAAAAAAAGATTCCACAGACAAAAAATACCAATCAATAGCAATGCACATCTCTGCTCATGCTGTTTGGTTTTTTTGGCCGTTTAAATTGACTGCATTAAAGACAATTTAAGGTATTTGTGTTGTTTTTGTTTTGGGGCCCTTTTTGTTTGTTATCTGTTGCAACAAATAATTGGCAATTGGCATACAAAACGAAATGGCAAATACTACCAGAAATCAAAGCTTTTTTTTGGCAAGTTTTCAACATCTGTTCCATAAACGAAATAAGAAAGAAAAGAATAAAGAAATCTGTGATCAAAATAAGCGAAAATATTTTGTTTAAACAAGTGATCATGTCGTAAGAGAAGATTTTAAAGTTTTTTTTTTATGTTGGTTTTGATGTTGCCGTTGCTTTCAATAAAAAGGATTTTGCCAAACGTGTTTGATCTTTAACCGCCACCAATCGAATCTCGGTAAAAAGACAATCAACTGGTGATAAAATTATTGGAATTACATCGTTTTAGTTTTACACGAAAATATTTACACAATAAGGGCATTCAAAATCATAAGAAGAAAAAATTGAAGAAAGCTACTGATTCCGAGTGATGTCACTGACGAAGCCACTGATGTTAGCAGAGATTCTCAAGGGCTTGTAGCAGCACCCGATACAAGCGTTCATAAATTAAAATGGTCATTGTAAAAACGATTTCGTTGTGTTTACTGGACCAAATCTTTAGACTCATGCATTTCTACATAACATATGCACATATAATCAGCCCAGACGTTATTACCATAGTCTTGGTCGCTAAGATGGCAACGGAAATAGACGAGAGGACGAATGGAGCATTTGGATCATGGCTTGATGGGGCTGGAATGACATTTGCTGCACAAGACAAGTAGCCAAAGAATATTGGATAAGATGAAAGTGTCCGTTAACTAGCATCAAATAGGGTCAAAGAATACTTCGAGGTGACTATCCATGACAGGTTAAACTTCAACGAGCACGTGAAACCCATCAGCGAAAAGGCCTCTGTAATCCAAACAAAGTTGACGATGATAATGCCTGATATTGGAGGGCAAAACCCATTGAATAGAAGGATTTTATCGGAGATCATAACCGCGATAATGTTATATGCTTGCCGAATATGATTACAAGCAATCTCTGTGGCTGGAAAACGACAAGGAGACTACTGTACGTGATGTATTGCCTAAACGCGCTTGGATTGATAAGTGGTTTCAGGCTAATATATGATCAAGACATATTGGTGGATGAGATGAGGCTGATATACTCGAGGACCAAGGTCCAAAAGCGGCTACCAAGACAGGGGTACAACGGACTTTCATGTGCAAATGGCAAAATGTCACGATGGGAGCGATGGTTAAAAGGAAAGAAGGACATTTCATCTTATCCCGAATATAATCCCATGGTTGGAGAGCAAACATTGCAAGAAAACAGAGCAAAAAAACACAATCAACCACAGGGCCTGTGAGTAAACTTTTTTAACTGCGGCCGTCTTATACATTCTAACCTACTCTGACGTGGCAGCCAAGCCTAACATCTTGTTTTGCTGGTTCCATATAAAGTTCCTACAGTAGTTGGTTTTGAAGTGGCCACAATATTTCAAAATGTGGCCACTTTCTTAGGTTGGTAAACAACCT
Source organism: Sarcophaga bullata (assembly GCA_005959815.1). Taxonomy (NCBI): domain Eukaryota; kingdom Metazoa; phylum Arthropoda; class Insecta; order Diptera; family Sarcophagidae; genus Sarcophaga; species Sarcophaga bullata. The sequence continues at coordinate 390,818 of QOCX01000106.1, forward strand.
CTATAGAGCTTATGTGAACCGCCCTAATATTTATCGGCAATTTGATTGTTGCTTTACAGAAACCAAAAAAAAAAAACATGTTAAAAATCACTTCGCTCGAAACGCCGAGATGTAATTAAAGCGCTATTCTCTCTTAGTATGAGTACGAATACGATCATGTTGTTTGGGTTCTGGGCATGTGCGTAGAATACGCGGCTTTTGGCACAGATTTAATATCCATCCCTGGGCTGTCAATGATGCATTGGGCATGTAAAAAATGTCGTCAAACGTATTAAAGATAAAGACGAACGTGAACAAGAAAAAAAAAACAAAAATCGTAAGGAAATAAAATAAAAAAAAAAAATAAAATAAAATGATCCTTTTCGATATGGACACGTTTGAAGTTAAAAAAAAGAGCTTTAAAGTAACCGAAGGTAATTATTGGTTCTCACAATGGTTTGTCAATAATTGAGCCACTTCCATTAAACTCTTTGGCTTTTTTTTTTCTTCTTTGGCTTTGGTATCTGTTTTGATGTTGATGATGATGATAATGATGATTATGATGATTATGATCATGATGGCGTTGATCGTTTTACTGGAAATCTAAATTAAATGACTTTGTTGCTGGAGATTTTAGTTTTTTTTTTTCTTTTTTTCCCTGCTCTCTAGTATCTGGCAATTGTTTTTTTTTTGCTGTTGTTGCTGTTATCGGGAATTATAGTTGTTGTTGTGTGTTTATGTTTTTTTTTTTGTTTTATTTTTTCATTATCAATTATGACAAATCTTTGCGCATGCCTGGCTTTTTTAAATGATTTTACTTCTTCTTCTTGTTCCTGTAGCCACTTGTATTGAAGTTTTTATTGTCACATGCAATTTTCTTCCTCTTTTAAACACACAAACAAACACACACACACTTGTCAACCGTACCACCATGGCTTTACTTATTACAATAGTTTGTAGAAACTAGTTTTGTTGTAAAGTTTTTAGAGTTTCATTGACTGTGTAAATACAGTGTGTATGATTAAATAGTGTCTGCTTTTTGATTTTAACACGCCTCTTTGGCTCTTTATTAGTGTCTTTCTATTTTTGTAGTCTTTCTTGTTGTCTTTTTATAATTTTTGCTTTGGTTTTTCTATTCGGTTTTCATTTTTCATTATAATATTTCATTATAAAGAGGTAAAATTGTTTTAATTGTGGTAATTACGGCATAGTTTTTCTTTTTCTTCCCTTTTTTCTCTGTTCATATAATTGATCACCAACATAGAGTGGGTCGGCTGTTTCTTGTTCAATGGTGGCCATTGAACGTCTTACAATTGTTATAGGAAAACGAGTTTTATTTTTTTCTTTTTAGGAAAACTGTCGCATGCATTTTACCATGAAATTACTGTCTATGAATAGGAAACATAGCCGACGGCAAAACATAGCTTAGGAAAGATTTTCTAAACATGGATTTTTCTAATTTTCCTCCATTATAACAACAATTTTAAAAAACTTTGGCCCAAGAAATATGTCAACAATTACCTTAAAGTTCTTCTACTGACGTTTTTTTTTTCTCAAGCCCTATACATAAGGCTTAAGAAGTTATGGAATTAACGGATGATAATGCCAAATGGACTTTTACAATAGCAAACATTCCAAGCAACGAAGATACCTTCAAGTGCCTCGACGGAGTTCTATTTCCAGAACTCAGAATACAATTTCTTGCATAGACCACATCAATGCATTACTCATACTTGTGGAATAGTCAGTGAAATGGCAATCATTTCTTTTCTCGTTCCAGAATGCTACGATGAATCAGGCTAATGGCCCACAAAAATTCACATGGAGAGTAAACTGAACAGTGCCCAGAAGCAAGCAGTCAAATTTGGTATGAAAACAGAAACCAATAACATGTGCATTTGTGAAGATCAATTTCGAACGAATTTAACAGGAGTTTTTCAAGCGCAGATGTCGGCAATACGGGCTGCGGCGAAAAATATTGGAACGCAAATATCCCCTAGTAGAACATTACCCCACATTCCGATAGCGTTGTGAGCTCCTGTATGCCTTGCTAATGATTTCAGCAGAAGCTGGAAAGATGAGTAAGGGGAGAAGATTGTTCTTCACCTACTGAGTACATGCCCGGCACTATATCATAGAAGGAGAACGTATCATCTTGGTGCCTACTATACAAATGATTTGGTGAAACGCTTTGACATTGGCAGTCCGAGTCACACCAGAAGAAGCTCCAAATAGTTTCGGAACTAGAGTACAATGGAAAACTGTGGCATTACAATCGACCCTATGTGACCTAAGTGCTTCCATTCAACCACCTTGGATGGACAGCCTACCTATGTGCCTACCTAACAGGAGGAACAGACGTTGCTTGTTGGAGGATACTTGTTTTACGGACAGAACTCACACTTAAGTAGTAGATTGTGTTGGTATTTGGAGGTACAAAAGAAAGGAAAAATAGAATATAGGCCACCTCAGCCAATATCTTGGATATTTATTATACTCTAGAGAAGAGGACTAAAGCTTGTAAGTCGCCCTGTTAAATTGCTCTTAAAAAAGAAAATACAATTGTCTTCCAACATGTGTTTTCATGCACATCTAGTGCTGCAGAATATCAATTACGATTGAATTAATCAATCAGCATTTCTTACATGCAAGCATGAGTTCCTCTTTGTTGCTTTTGCAGCAGATACGAGTTTACAAATTATATCGACAGACCAATAAGCTTCCAAACCAAACCAATACCAACAGCACATATGGTCGGTCCCACACTTATCTTCAGAAAATTTTCTTTTCATTTTAAGCTCGTATTCTCATCGTTCCGCCTCAACTGCTGATGATTGACGCTTGGCAAATGCTGTACGAGAAATAAAATCAAATCAAAAGAAAACGAACATGAACTGAAAATATAATTTAAAATACATGCTACGCGAGTGACTGAATGACTGACATTTGATTATTGGCTTCCAATTCATTGCACCAACAATAGCAATAGCAACAGTAACTCTGTTTTCTCTTATAAGCAATCACATGTCGCGGGGTTAAATACCAATATTTTTATAGCTCCAGCTTTAATGGCAGCAGATAAGGGGAAAGGCATGGCAGAGAGGTGATGTATAAATAAGTGAGTGGTTGAATGAATGAATGACGCATAAAATGATCATTAAAATGGCATGATGTTGCTTTTAAGAACTTCTGCCACAGCAGCCATAAGCTGCGGCTAAGCGTGGAAACGTTCATTTAAAAGCTGCAGAAGAAGTCGAAATTAAATGAAATTAAAGCCACGCTTTTATTGTAGCAGAAGCAGCAACAGCAGCACTAGCAGCATTAGCATTCATTTTGGGGTAGAATTTTATTGCTGTTGCTCCTAAAAACACAAACAATATATTGGCGGTTGGCTTTTGTGTCAAAATCAAACTGATTGTTTGATTTGTCAGTGATTCTCACTTGAGTTGCCTTCGTATTCGACACACAAAAATATTTTGTTCTACAACTGAAATGTGTTTGAGAATCTCTTGTTATTTTTTGGTTTGATTTGCTTTTAAAATAATTTATTTTCAGTTTTGCTTTGAATGACGTTTCAAGCCAATTCAATTTGTATCATTTTAGGTTTTTGGTTTTGGGGTTCGGTGGTCGTTTGTTTGTTGGCAAGCAGTTATTAAAGCCACGTTTACAATTTTAGCCACTATAAATGAGGCAAAGCAAAGCAAAGCACAGCAAACCAAACTCAAACTGATCGAAATAATGTTTACTGGCTTGTCTTTCAATCTGTCTATCCATAAACAACAGATCGTGTACTGTCTTGGTTGTCAGTTGCCATTACTTTTGGATTTTCACATCACTTGCTTCCAGACAAGTTTCGCTTACTCGCTCGCTTGCTAGTAGTTCCACATTCAACAAATGATCATTGTATATACGTATGTACATATGTCTGTATGTCTGGCAGTATTTCCCTCAAAGGTGGCAGGAAACCATTCAGTTTATTTTAAAGTTTCGATTTTTTCACTTTTTTTTTTTGGTTTCTTTCTTCATCATCGTTTTTTCGTTTTCCATACATCTCTATATATACGTGGAGTTTTACTGGTTGATTGACATTTGGTGGGGAGCTAACGATAGCCAATGTTAAAGAAAAAACACGCCCCCTTTGAAGCTTTTAAATACTGGCTGGCTTATATATTGGAGTTGCTTTGGCAAAAGCCAGCACAAAAAAGAAAAAAAAAAAACGCCAAAAAGAAAAGATAAAAAGGGTGTAACATTAAATGGAATTCAATGATCCTCAATAATGACTATATTTTTCAAAAACATCTGGCCATGGAGTGTGATAGACATTTAAAGGAATTTCAAAATGTCTATCAAACTGTTCCCATAGGGATGCGTTTGGCTTATAACTGTTCCTGGAAAAAAGGATTCAATATGTTAGAGAACAAATTCCCATAAGCTAGTGGATTTTATTGAAATAATATTTACAGGGAGGGCACCACGAAAGTGGGAGAGAAGTTCAATTCAATTGGATTCAAAAGAAAATTGGGTACAGTAAAGTATAGGAAATTTTAGAAATTTCTGAAGAGTAGATAGTCTTCGAAGGGATGCTTATTCAAAGTAGCTTTGAAAAGGAAAATTTTTTCAACACTTTCCATTGGGTGTATGTGCCCAACAGCTGTCACTTTGATTTACTGACGAATGATGAAACATGCGTTCACTTACAGACAATTAGCAATGCAACCCCTACAACAGATGATACATGGTTAAGCACAGTCATCCACGAGAACCTAATGATATAACAAGCTTTGGTGTTCGCTTTAGAAATCGATTAATTACCACAATATCACTGTGGTCCAGAATGATATGAATTTCGAAATGCTTAGACATTCCTTTTAAAAATCTGTGGGGAAAGTCTGAGAGATATCTCACCTAGGTCTAGTAGGTAAGGTGCTGGACTATGAGCGTTAATGTCCCTCCCAGACACTCTGGTCTATTACACTAGACCGAGCATAATGACTACGTTACTTAACTCGCCATAATCAGATCTCTTGGCTATAGTTTTGACGAGTCATGAGTTCTACATGAGTTTCCCTTTCATTTCTCTACTCTGTTTAGCTGAAACACCAATTTCATTTTCATTAGTGTATCAGGCAGGCATTTTGTGTTTTACTGTGTGTTATCGATTCTAAAATTTTTATTTAAATTATGGCCTGGTGAAACAGAAATGGGGAAAAAAAATAAAAACAACAACAACAATAAAAAAAAAAGACAGCAAAAAAAAACTACCTACAATTTGCGGCATTTACACAAAGTGTTTAAAACAAAACACGCTGATTGTTGTGATTGTTTTGAGTATTTATTGTTGATTTTTTATGTTCGAACCAAAACGTTTGCAGAATTTTTAATTGTCGGCGTTTAAGCAACAACAACAACAATATCAATGCAAAGAATTTTAACTACAACAAATGGGGAGCTTAAAACAACATTATTATTATTAACAAATTTAACAAGACAATTCAACACAGAAAAATCGATTACAATTTTACGCAGGCATTCAAATTTTTAAATGTTGACTCTGCTCTGTCAAGTGAAGTTGGTTGGTTGGTTGGTTGGTTGGTTGGTTGGTTGGTATATTTTTAATCATGGGAAAATGTCAAAACGTTCCAATTTCAAAGAAATTTGCATATCAAAACTACTGGGTACCTATCTACATACAAACATTCACTACTACATACACTACAACATATGAATTACACTCGTATAAGGGGGGTTTGTATTAAAGAAAACCTTGAACTTGTACTTCGAAAACTGTGTACAGATGTGTGTTATAAATTAGAATTGAAATTTCGTAGGCAAATAATTTTTAAATCGATCGCTTAGAATTAATAAAACTTTCAATAAATCCTCCACACATGAAAGCCCAGTCATACAAACAAAGTATTTCCCCCTTCAATGGCCATAAGATATGCTGTTTTGCTGACCGAAAATGTATGTATTCCGGCTGTGTGAGTTAAGAGTTAAGCTACTGCCTCATAAATTCAGACACAAACAATCGATCAATCATGTTGTAGAAGTTTGACAAGCCAGCCGCTTTAAAGAAATGAAATGGACAGAAAAGAAGAAGAAAAGAAATATAAAAAATAAAATCCAACAACGTTTTTGCCAAAGCTTTAATATGCATGTTGGACTCATTATTTAATAAAGAAGCTGTCATATGAAGGAATTGGAATTTGTGATGCAGTTAATCGATTACTTTGTAAAGCTGCTTGAAAACTATTCGAAACTAAAATTCAAGTTAAAAGGGATACACTGTTTAGGATGGTTTCCAGAATCAGAGTAGCTTTCCGATTGTTGAAAGTGTTGTTGTCCTCGAAAGCCAAATGAGAATAAGGTCTACCCTACCAAAGGTCTATCAAGCTATTATTCTAGAAATGATTGTGAACGGATTTTCGTAATTTCCTTAGGACTTCATTGCAGGTTAGATTAGATGGGTAGCTTACCATTAACAGATTCTTTCGGAGACCATACAACCCACAGCAATATTCTTAAGAAGCAAAGAGACAAAATTTATGGGATAACTGGTAGGGTAATTTTAAATTCTAGCTTTAAATTCATGGATTTTGAACCGGAACGTAGAGAAGACGCATGAAAACCAAGTCGACAGATACTATCGTTTTAGAAACAGCCTGCCATTCTATCCAACAAGGATTACAAACATTATGTAATGCCAAGAAATCGTTACTCGCTTAACGATTGATTGTCCTTTAGTTTAGCATCTCTAGCTTGCAGTAGCGAAACCAAAGAGTTGATTGGTAGCAACATGAGTTTGCACACTTTCTGATCGTGTTTTTTTCTTTTCTTTTCTTTATTTCTGTTTTTTGCTCCTGTTGCTCGATTTCCAAGTGTTTCTTTTCCTTTTTATTATCATTTTCATGCCTTATAAATTCTGCATTAGTCTTCGTTTCCATCGTTGTCGTCGTCGTCGTCAACGTCATCTACTCTGTCATAGTCTTTAAGGCTACTTCACAACAATTACGCAGCAAAAATGCTTAAGAACGTACAGAGGAAGAAAAAAAAACGATAAAGAAATGCAAACGAAAAACGAAACAAAAGATGCTGGTCAAGCGATTAATCGATAACGAACAAAAAAAACATTTCGACACCCGAATCGAAAATTGTTTTCTGTTGAAAACCCAAGCTACTGCCACCATCACCGCCACCGCCACCACCACCACCACTGCCACAGCCACTGTTAGTAGATAGAAATCTTTAAAGTCAGTGATGAGTTTTAAAAGATGAATTGGTAGAGTGTTGTTGGGTGAATTAAACTCAACTCCACACCACTTTATAATCAATTATGCATCAATTCGGCTGTTTTTTTTTTCTGTTTCGTATTCTTCGGTAATTTCCAATAAAATGAGATAAAAATCGCAATAATAACCGAAGAAATTGAATTGGAATCGTCATTTTTTTTTTGCTTTGTTTAAATAAACACTTGTCGTCGCTGGAAAGGCATGCATGCAGGCATGCAGGCAAGCAGGCGTATTTTATAGAAAAAGTACTTGAGTTTCCCATACGGTAGCAACATGTTAAGACATTGGTCGTCATATTGTCTGTCAAATTGACATTTGAAAATTATAAATGATTAAAACACAAAGAGAGAGCAAAAAAAAAAAAACAAAAAAACACGGCATAAGCCCAACGCCAAGACCGAAAGTATTTACACGAGGCTTGAAAAACAATGAGAAGAAAAACCCACGTAATTTGTTGTTTATCGTTTATCTAATTCTAAAGAGTCGTCAAAGATGGAAGGATTTAAATACCCTACACACAGTGTAAACACATTACGGCTTAGAAATATGAATAAGAGTGTTCCCGTCTAGCATTTAGTGTGTTGGACTATTAGCCTGAGAGTTGTGCGTTTGATTTCTACCAGAGTTTCTGGTCTATTGCAGTATACTATACCACAAGGTCTCAATACTCATCGGATGCCGATGATGGATAGATAGATAGAAGTGGCTATCAATTCAATTATAGACACGCTTAGAAGAGCTCTGCCGATTTATGGTACCACACGGATCTTCTGATTAAACAGTTTAGGCCTCCAAGGTCTATTCTGGATAGATCAGTGATTTAATCTGCGTAGCAGAAGCTTAAATGCTTCCTAACATGTACCCTTGACATGGTAAGGCGAGTAAGAATTTTTTTAGCCGCCCACCCTACTTCAGGGAGACAAAATACACGATTCCACCTATTGTGATTCAATCATACTCGAGAGAACGTTCCTGCTTCACATTTCACATTAATTTCTGAATGTTTTTGGCTGAAAAGGCAAGTGTGGCCGTACATTTTTAATAATTAATTAATTTGTGCATGAGATGAGTTGTGCAAGAAGTCTAACTATGCCTGGAATTTTCATCACGTCCAAGCTTAACCGGCTATTGAACGCCTAATAAATAGGAAGTGTTCACACTAATGCTTCTGTTCGTACAGCATTTTTAGGTCGTGGTGATTCTTTATTTTTTTTTTCTACAATTTCTGACACATCCTCCTAAAGATATGTTTTTTTTGTTGCTGTTCTTGTTGTTGTTGTTGTAGTTGTTTTTGTTATTATATAGTCATTTTATTAAATAATGCCGATGACTTGACAATTTTCATAATTCCAATTTGTTATCATGTTCTTAGTGTTGTTGTTGCTGCTGTTATTAAATGTTGTAGGATAAGAAGCATATGACTTGTGATGTTGTTTGTTCTCTTAGAGTTGAGTTAAGGTGAAGACAAACATTAATCCTTATTTTTCAACCTGTTACTTTAGGATGAGCTGGCTGTATGGAAGGCAGGCAGGCTGGCAGGCTGGCTGGCTTGATGGCAGGTTGTTTAAATTTTTTTTATTTTTTTTTTATTTTCGGGGGATATCAACAAGTATCACTTGAAGTTGGCGGCAATTGAATATGAAGAAATTACAAAAACAAAAAATGTAAACTTTTGAAGTCTTTAGCCACACATTGTAGCAGCAGCTTAAATACAACAAAACTCTGTTATAATATTGTCATGAAATTGTTGTTGTAGAAGGTTTATTTTTTTTTCTCTGCATAATAGTATTCGCTTAAACGTCAAAAATATCAAGTGTGTGTGTGTGTGTGTAAAATAATGGATTATTTCAGAAACTAAATGACACACAGCTGTAAAAACCAGTAGTCAACAACACGACATTAAAGATTAAAAAGGGGGGACTGGATATTCAAAAAAAAAAAAATTATAGGCAGTTTATAGCACTACAGGTTAGAACAACAAATTCTAGGCAAAAAAAGAAAAATAAAAATAAAGAACTAAAGCTTTATAGGCAGTCATAGAGAAAAAAAAAACAATTAATTTGTTTGGGACTACTGACTGAAATGGGACTTTTTAAAACAAGGCATTACAAATTTATGGACATTCATTTAAAAAGCCTATCGCTATTTATAAGTGACGATTAAACAAACCCTTGAGCGGTAGAAAGTAGTTGAAAGTCCACAAAATTTTCAGTGAAATCAAGCCTTTTTATTATGAACTTCCAGAATTTTTGGGTCGTAAATTTCGAGCTTGTAATTGCATTGGTCATTCATAGAACCCAGGGCAAGAGGAAGCTCCTTTTATAGGACTTCGATGTTCATAAGGGACTTGATTCCGCCCGGACTATATGAGTAATTCAAAAGATGTTGAACAATAGCATATAAAATACGCATAACTCAGCTTTATTCAAGCACGATTTGAATATTGAATAGAAAGGGAATCTATTAGGAAGAGGGGAACCAATTAAATATTTGAGGAGGAAGTTTACACTGGATGTTCGTAGGTGTAGGGGAACCAATTAAATATTTGAGGAGGAGGTTTACACTGGATGTCCGTAAGTGTAGGGGTATACATTTAAGGGAAACCCTGTGTAGGCTAAAGATGGTAGCCGTTTAGTTGTTTGGTTGCTGTATTTAAGAAACTCTACACCACAATATTAATAATAATAACGACGTAATTGGAATGAAGCAGGGGAAAAACATAGGAGATTGTAAATTCACTGTTCTTACGCCTTGTCTATCAAGCAAAGAAGTTTTCTTCTATTGGGGCCCGATATAGCCAGGTTTAACCGCTCAGATATGGCCTATTGCCTTCTTAAAGGTAGAAAATCTAGTTCTTCGGAATTAATTTCTTCTTCGATAGCGTTAATAAAGCAAAGCATTTTTGACTTCTCCACTTTGTGTAATAAAAGTTCTTTTTAATTTTTATTATTGGTGTTTACATACATTTTTATTGGATTTCATTTTTTTTTTATAATTTTTTTTTTTTGTCAAGAATTCTTCAATTTTTATTTATGTGATTTAGTATTTTATGGCTGTTAACGTTTGCTTGTAAATTGGCTTTAATTTCAAAATAATTATTTTTCCTTAACAGCCTTAATGCGTTCAGCATATTAATATTATAATATTGAAAATCATAAAAAAAATTTCAAATCTAAAAACCGAAAATAAATATTCCACTTACAATTGGAATATTAAAAGAAACACTTGAGGGTTATTATCAGAGTTTAACATTCATTATGAAATGGAACAGAAATTTTATTTTTAATTTCTGTTCAAACTTGATTTAGTAATTGTTACTTTATAGCTGTCAATTTGAAATTAAAAAAAGAGAAGAAAAAACAACAATAACAACAATAATAATAACAACGATAACAAAACAACTTTAAAGTTTGACAGCTCATTTTGCATAATTGTCTGAAGTTACCAGCCATGCATAACAATTTTAAAAAACTCAACTTAACTGAACTACAATTTCAATTTCCAATTCCAAATACATTTCGAATTGGATTGAATTGAATTGAAATTGAAGTGGCTTGAATAAAACAATTCTTTACTTTACTTTACTTGACTTTACTTTACTTTAATTTTGGAACAGTAATAACTCATAGAACTTAAGTATCTCTCATGGTATTGTGAACAAGTCCAGTAGTTTTGGGTAACACTGTAGTCTTGTTAATAAATTTTATATCGAACTCCTGTATGAAAGTGTAGTGAAATGTGTGCCTTAAAACATTGATTTATTGGGTTTCTTGGGTTTGGTTTGAAAAAATGTTTTTTTTTTATTATCTTTCAGCTGTTATGGTTGTTGTTGTTGTTGTTCGGTGTTTTTTTTTTATTTTATTATTATAAATTAATTAATTTAAAATTTTTTTGTTTTGATTTTTTTAAATTGAAGTTTTATTTGTTATTTCTGGCCTTTTTTTTTTTTTTTTGCTGTACGTTCATATTAATTTTATTTTATTATTGAAACGAGTTTAAATTTTAATTGAATTGTTCGAAATGTTTTTGGAAATGTTGATTAAAAAGTACAAACATATTATGGGAAGATATATTTACACATACACACATAGAAGTTGTAAGCAATTTAAGAATATAATTTTAAATTTTATTGACAATTAGAATTGTGTGTCAATGATGGCTTATGAATACCAACCAATCGACTTAAAGTGAGTCAGTCGGGACTTGTTAATTGAAATTAATACCAACCAGAGCGTAGTGTGGGATAATTTTTGAAAATTTTTGATTTTTAACCATAAAAATTGTATTGGAATTCCAAATGATAGGTAGACACCTACCCTAACTGCTATATGAAACTGCATTCTTGTTTCATCATCGTAAATTAAGAAAGTCTTTGCTTATGGTATTTTTGATGTTTGAAAAGGTATGCTTAAAGGAAGAGAACATAAAGAGAGGCCAAGACTCTTCTCAAACTAAAAGGCTTAGAGGCAATCGAAACTTTTGTTAGCAACCTACTGTAAAAGGAGATCAGAATCCTGCGTCAGATTATCCAGGAACAACGCGAGGTTGGTAACTGGTCCATGTAGACTCTGTGAACACTTATTAAGAATGTCTTGAGCCCAACACTTACTTTCGATGACGGTGAAAATGAGTACTCAAAAAACTTTTTTGTCACTTGTGAGTCATCAACACCTGGGTGCATAAGAATTGCTTGTCAGGGAGTAGTTATTGTTCAAACCGAGTTTTGAGCCCAACACTTACTTTCGGTGTGTCATCGAAATACTTTTTTGTAACTTGTGAGTCATCAAAACCTGGGTGCATAAGAATTGCTTGTCAGAGAGTAGTTATGGTTGAAACCGAGCAACATTCGGAAATTTATTAAGGCAATAGATTTCAAGGACTCATAACAGAATAACCTATAAGGTGCCACAGTAAAATAGAAAGTATAGGCACAGTATGGAGGATGTTATTCGCGACAATTATAAAATAATAGTACCTTCATAACTGTCGTATAAATTCATTTGGATTTCAGGCAATTAAATTGTGAAAATATTCACGGCATACAACACATAGACGACATAGATTTGAATGCTATTGAGATTAGTTTTGCGGACACTAAGATACGAAAGACAAAGTTCTTGTGATTTATACTGAAATTGTATTACTGAACACAAAGAACTTAGAGAACTCTGACGACACATGGCATCAACCTATATCCGTCTTTAACGTTCAAGGTATGCTAATTAGCCGAGAGATCTCTTCCATTCTGGATATTACATCAGTTTCAGGTGAACTATCCAGAAGTAAGAATTCTCTATTTTGTTCTACAGTCGATCTTGTAGCCAGACTACATGATTCTGTCTAAATTCCAAATGTCACAGCTGCAAAAAGAATGAGAACGCAACAAAACATGTAATATGTGAATGGCTTTACGTTCTTAAGCATTTGAAGACAACTAAAGAACACTGTGGCCTTCAAGGAAAAAATTAAAAATATTCTTCAGGAGACCTTACTAAATAGTGTTTCCACTCTGGGAGAATTATATATCCGTAAGGTGTTATGGACTTTGTACAAGATTAATTAGCTTTCTTCTGCACTTATAGCAGCATATGCATAAGCAGGCCTCAGATATTTTATTTCGACCTTAAAGTTTTGTGTACAATAAATATTTTAATGCATTATGCCCTGGGCTCCGCTAGGCTTCTTCCCTTATAGGAATTTATTACAAATTCTAGCTTATTTGATTTTAGTCCAAAGTGATAAGAAGATGGGTGGTGTTATGGAGTATCATGGCCAAACCGGCGACTGATTTTATATCACAAAAATATTTATTAACGTTTTACAGGGGAACTAGTAAAGCAAGGACTGTAGTCGTTCTATAGTTTCTTCATAAATACTATTAAGGAAACCATTTTAACTATTACACAGCCAAGTCTAAACTTGTATATACGCTGTGTATATACTTGTTCCATTTGATTTTTTTTTAACTTATCGGCCATGAAAAGTTTTTCTTATTTAAACATGAATGAATTACAAATTTTTTTTTTTAGTGATTTCTTAATAGCATTTGTATTGGTAGTAGTACTAGTAGTAATATTAACAGTAGTAATAGTAGTAGTAATAGTAGTTGTAATAGCAATATTAAGAGTAATAGTAGTAGCATTTGCCTAATATAGTGTTAAAGTACCATTTTTAGTACAAATATTCCATAAAATTTATTTCTTTTTAGTTTTAGATTTTCATTAAAATTTTCCAAGACAGGTTTTTGGATTTCTTGAAAGCATTTCAAAGAAAAACAAACGAAAAATAAAATCATAATTTTAAAATTTAATGAAAAAATATTTTTCATTCATAGCTTTTGGCATACCCTACACTAAACTGAAGAGGTGCTTTAGGTTAAAGCATATGAAAGAGACACAAAGCAAAAGGCAATGAGGAAATACTTAAAATCTCGAAAATCGTTTTTAGGCTATTCTCCGCACTTTTGTTGCCACAAAGGTGACCATCAATCCAAGAGATTGACATGCCTAGCACGAGTGTGGCCCGCTCCTACACCACTGTTGTTTATTTGCTTTTATCCTGATGAAGCTGTTTGCTCTACCAGTGTCCCTTTGGTTGGGGTAAGAGAAGAACAATTACTCTCCTTCTGCGACTTAACATTGTCAAGCTGAAGCTTATAGGTACTCAATATGAAGGATTCGTTTAAAAGGTCTTTGTAAATATAAAAATACGAGAATACTTGACTGTATAGTGTAGATTGCAGAGCTACTGACATAACGATTTGAATACATNTGAATACATTTTAAAAAAATATGTATTGAAGGCCTATTTGTCAATTTTTTCAAATGTTTTTTCTTAATAGGCCCTGTCTAAAACAACTCGGTTTGAGGGTTTTAATTCAAATTAAATCAAATACTAGATTTTGGCAATAATTTTTAGTATAGTGTTTAGGCAAGTGTGACCTTCATTCGTCTTTTATTTGTAATAATATTGTAATTAATTTCTATAATTTTTGTTTAAAACGTATTTTTTCTTTTTCGTTTTCGTTTTGAGTTTCTTTCATAAAATTATTATTAAAGTTCATTCATACGGGAAGTGTAAATGATTTCTTATGAATTTTGAAAATTCAAAGCCAACAATGAAAAAGACAAAAAAAAAACAAAAGAAGACGAAATAAAACCAGTAGTCCGTCAGTCGTTGTCTTATATTTTTTGGTTTGCGTACTACTGCTGCTACAATAATGATCGTATTTACGAAAAAAAAAAAAAGCCAAAATCATAAAAACAGAAGAAGAGAATATCAACTCATAAAAAAATGATTTAATAAATCACTTGAATAAAAACAGCAATAAGAACAACAAAAACAAAAACAATAACAAGACCATTTACTAAATATAAGCCAAAAGTATTAAAAAAAAAATTGTTTTTTTAAATTAAAATTCAAAGAAATTTGTAAAGAATCATGAATGAATGAACTCAAGAAAACCAACTACTCAGTACATACGCAGGCTAATTTTTTTTTTTTTTTTTTGGAAATACACACACATGTTTAGGTCATAATTTCAATTAAAAAAATTAAAAAAATAATAATAATAATTAGCATGGGAATACAATTTAAACAAGAGTTTAAAGTGTAATGCGAGTACGTTTATCTTTTTAAGGCATTGACTAAAATTCTTCAAATATAATATAACGTACGAGGAGCTAATCATGGTACTATAATGATGATGAAGATGATCGCGTATGACGTTTAGGTACTTATTATAAAAAAAAATTAAAAACATAAATTGTACACTCGAAAAATTGATTCAGTTCAAGCTTAAGGTTGGCTTTAAAGCCAAAAGAATAATTGTTTTTATTTTTTTATCAGAAGCCTATAATCCCCTTCCCTCATTTGGTTTGTTTATTCACGAAGGTAATCAAACCCATATACGTTACTCCTTTTAAAATATAAAATTCTTGGAGTAAAGCTTGTAGTACATACACCCCCTATGTGTTAAGCATAGTTTACAATTCATAAGGATCTAAATCAATGAGAATAGGGAGCTCTTGGTACGATAATGGTTTACATATTTCATTAGGCTTCATTAAGGTTTTCCCTAGAGGATCCAGGTCCTATAACGTCCTATAACAAAGTCGGGTGTTGAATATTTTCGAAATGCTAGATCGTCCTTTGCACTGAGATTATATTTACAGCCTATATCTGTTTACATTATGTATTACAGAGAATATTCAAGAATGCCGGGTGTCTCTTGAGGACATAAGGAGACATTCGAAGGTTATCCTCATTAGGGTTCTTGGACATAGGGACATCAAAGGTAACAACAAGGCCGGCACACTTGCTAAAGCAGGCACCACGGAAAATTCATATGAATTCCTACATGCGATTGGTGATTTCACAAAATCTCTATTCATTGTCGAAGGTAAGAAGGGAAAATGAACTCTCTTGTAGAGGCAACAGGTAAATCTGGTTGGATATGGATGTATGCACAACAGAATTTGCATGGAACCAATCAAGATTCCATCCCCATAGCATTTATGACCGGACACTGGCCTCTGGGTGTTCACACCACAGCAGTTAGAAAAATACCCCTTAACGACTGCTGCAGTAAACTTCAAAAAAGAATAGGAAGAGGAAGGAGGCCAAAGAACATGTACTCCATCATTGTCTGGTGCTTGGGAACCTAAGGAAAAGGATTCTTAGGCACACAGAAGCATATTTTCTATGGCTGATATGCAATTTAATTTTCTGAAAAGATAATTTTTTTTTACTGATTTGTTTTGGATCCAAAAAGCAAAAGGCAAGAACTGCTCAAGAGGTTGCAAAAAAGTTCAAATACGTTAGAAGAAAGCATCCAATGTGGATCCATAGTTTTTATCATAACAATGCGTGCATTCGTGTTTAATTTTCAATTAAAAACTGGGAGATCATGGATAAATTTACAGTCTTAAGTCAGGCCTGATTGGCTCTTGTAAATATTATTGTGTTTCTTTCGACTGCATTTCACTTTAAACCACGGACATAAAAACCGTTATAACGCGGTGGTTAAGAGGATATAGAATCCATAAAGAAAATAAATTGCCAAGAGAAACTTATCTTTTCATGGGCAATAATGCAAATAAAAAAAAAAATATAATTCAAGTTAATTGTGATAAACATAATTTGAATTTCTTTGAGTGTATGATGTTTTTAATGAAAAAACATTTTTAATTTATTAATAAACAATCTAAAAGACCACCAGCATAATAGTTCTATGAATTAAATATAAAAATAAAAATAGAAGAAGAAAAATGTGAAACTGTGATACCGATCTGAATTAAGATTTGGAGTGTACAGAAGCCAAGAATACAGAATTCATAAATTTATTATTTTTATAAAATAAAACAAAACTACAAAAAAAAAATTTTGATTCCCATAACTACAATCATAATAATACTTACGCATTAATGGCTGTGTGGCTTTGGAGGTACACGAAGTGGCAAGCTGCAGTAGCGCTAATAAGTTGGGTAAGTTTTCAAAAACCTAAAAAAAAAAATAAAAAACAAAAGGAAAATATAAGTATTGCCATACAAAAACAATAACAATAACAATAATAATAATAATAATTGTAATGACAATAAATTTAATGACAATTTTCTCGTTTGTTGGTGTTGTTGTTTCTTTTTTTTTTTTTTTTTTTCATTCATTTCATAACAATATTCTTCTTTAAAATACATTAAAGCCTGTAAAGGCATGTGTGAATGACTTATTAATGTTGAAATAAAGAAAAAAAAAGGAAAAAAATAAAAATAAAAGCAATAGTGGCAGTAAAGTAGTATAACGCGACAGAAGAGAAATAATGGTAGTTTTGGTCGTATTTTCAGTTACAAGTCGTCAACTTTTTTTCTAAAACACTTGTTTAATGATGAGTTTCGGTTTGTTTTAATGCGACTCTTATTCGGTTTTTTTTCCGTTTTTTTTTTTTTTTGGTTTGATTTTTCATAAACTCCCGTCATGTTTTAAATTAACGTAAAAAGAAAAAAAAATGATTAAAAAAAAATAAAATTATTGCTTTCGTAGAAACCCACAAATTTATGGTGGGAATATGATTTGAAAAATATTTTTTCTTCTTCTTCTTCTTCTTCTTCTTCTTAAAAAAAAGTATAAATTTTCAATGTAATTTTGAAAGGGGGGGGGGTTACTTTATTAGGCGACAGAGCGTGTAGTTCATAAAATTGTTCAAGAAATTAAGGGAAAAAACAAACAAACAAAAATTATAATAAAAACAAAACAAAAAATATTTGAATTATTTTTTTATTATTTTTTTTTTGTATTTTATTTCATATCATTTCATTTCATTTATTTATTTTGCTTTTTAAGTATAATTTTTTTAATGTGAAATTTTAATTACTTTCAAGAAATTTAATTATTTCGTAATACAAAATGTATTTGAATGGATTTTAAAAGTGAGAAAGTCGAAAAGCTACAATCTAATATCAAGTCAATATGATATGGGAATTATTAGAATTTTCCCTACGATCATAGCTGTATCAGTAATGTTCCATTATTCACTTGCTTAACAGCTTAATTAGAGTCTTCTAACTATTCTTCTATCTCGTGATATCCGAGTTGTTTCGCTTCATGTTCATTCATTGCCGAGATCAATTGATTTTCGTTTCTTATATGCCATATTGTTCTCCGACAGACGCTGCGTTTTTTTACCAGCAATTCAAAAGACAGGACAGCCTAAGCGACAGTGTTGCCAGATCTTAGGATATACCCGATACATCTAAACTACGTCCTCATGACGTTATAGTAACGAAATTAGATTTGCATCCGATGATGGTTCTTGCCACGCATCAATTTGCAAATTTTGTAAGACCCCATGCCTAGTAACTGTAGACAAAGATATGTATGACACAGTTAATGTGTATTTCAGGGATTCTGCAAGGCCTTGAGCGCCTTCGGGTCAAATTTTATAAAGCCCCATGTCTAGAAACTGTAGACAAAGATTTGTATGACACAGTTAATGTTTATTTCAGGGATTCTGCAAAGGTCTTGAGCGCCTTGGGCACAAATTTTGTAAGGCCCTATGTCCAGGTGTTGTTGTTTGCCAAAGATTATCATATATTGCAGAGATTATAGAAGGGCTTGAGCTCCTTTTTCAATTATTACTGTTTTCTTGGTATTGGTAGTCTAACTTTAAGGGCACTAAAGCTGGATTCACCCATGGTTTCAAAACAAAACTTATTTCCAAAACAATTTTTTTAATATGGAGTTTGACGTTTCTCTTTTGGAGAGAGAGAGAGAAAGGAAGAGAGTAAATATTGTTCAGAGCAGTTTCTGCTTGAATTGGTTTAATTTTAATTTTTATTCCGAAACAATTGAACAGTGCTGCCAGATGCTTCAATTTTATAAGCAAATTTGATAGAAAATTGATAAAATAGTAAAACAAATACGTCGTTTACAAACATATTTCATATGGTAGCCTTGTTTTTCCAGAACAATTGTTCGAAGTGTGTGAATCATTTCAGAACAAACTCTCAAAAAACTAAAATTGTTTCGGAACAAATATTTTGTTCCGAAACCATAGTTAAATCCAAATTAAGTGTAGAGCTAAGGGTTTGTCATTGTCGTCTACAATGTAGTGTCCAGGAACATATGGATTGTATATGAAATCGCGATAACATAATTTTGCAAAAGGAGAAAAGTAGTCTCGTCGGTGAATGTATTCATATATGAATGCATCTGAGGCTTATTCTCCTCAGAAGAGGCAGAATTTTGATTGCATTAACTACAGAACTTGCACCCGCTTCATTGTCCATACTTTTCCATATATGATGCCTTATTATCGTATTAAAGTTCATAAACAGCAACAGTAGGTACGATTGTTATCAACGGCCAGTTCAACTTGGCTCTTGACTGTTGCTGCATACTCTGTATTTTAGCTTACTTCATGACTCAGAGCTTAATATTCAAGTATGTAGTATTTGTTTTCCTCGTTGACTATCCTCTTGCAGAAGGATCCCTTCAATCCCTTTTATTGTTGTGCCTGTTGCCCTGAGGATTCTGTTTGTGCGTTAGCAAGGACAACTCTTTGTCTAAATGTTTCCTCCAAAACAGCATTAATGTCTGACGAATTTAAAGTATCGGTCCTGGTAATTTGTACTGCTCGTCACAGAATCTATACATTGGACTTGAGTTGGTTTGTATTTTGAAAAATTGAACTTTAACGAACATAATATTTAAGCTTAGCACTTTGAACATATTCCCGATGTGAAGGTTAATCAATGGTTGAATTAGGAGGATTAGCGGGTGTTAAAGTTCCACACTAAAGCACTTTCAACTGGCTTATACCTTTTGTTAGAAAAATAATTTCTATGTACAGAAGCTGCTGTAGCCTGTAGAAAACTCTATTCAATCTTCAAACTTGGGAAATTGCCTTAACCTAATTCCCAATAAAAATTTCTTTCAGTTTACTTTTCTTAAAATTCAAAATTTACATTTTATCAACGATATCTTTATAAAACTTTACAGATTTTGACAAATTGTCTCATGTTTATTGTCAATATATTGTCATTCGTTTTGTTTTTGTAAATTTCAAAGGCGAAACGAAAAAAAAAAATCTTTAACAATGACTAACATGTCAATACATGTGACAGTAACTCTTACTCTTTTGAGCCGATTCAAAAAGCACACATAAAGTCTTACTCGGTAACAATAAAGTCGTTAAACGTATGCCAAATACAACAACAACAACATTTGCTTTATCTTTGACAATCTGTTTTTATTTTATTTTTTATTTTTTGATTTTTTGTTTTTTAATACGCTTTTATAATATTTTATTTATTTATGCCAAACAACCAAGAAAAAAAAGAAAAAAAATTATTCGTAAAAACAAAAGAGAGAGAAAAAAAAACAAAAAATTTCAAAAGATTTATTGACAAAATTTCATCTACAAAAAGCCAATCCTTGAAAGCGCAGGCGTACATACGATTAAAATTTAAACACTTTTTAATGCATTTCATATCGAATCTCTCTCTTTCTCTTTCTCTCTCTCTCGCTTAGCTCACAACAGTTCATTCTGTTGAATATTGAATTTATTTACGCGCGAATATAAGAAAATAAAAATAAAAAAAAAATTAAAAATCTATTGATTTATTATAATCAGAAGAAGACAATGAAAATTTATGCAAAACTCTCGAAAGGAAAACGTAGCAAGAAATCAAAATAAAAAAAAAAAAAAATGATATTGAATTTCATTAAATTTAATGCTTAAAAATCATATTAAAGGAAGTATGATTAATACATGAAACAAAAACAAACAAGGAGAAGAAGAAAATACACTGAAAGGATTTAATCTTTTGAAATCCAAAAAAGAAGAAACAGCTCCAGATCACACACTAAACATCGTACGAGCCATCAAATGTCACTAGCTTGCCGAAAGTAGTGCAATTAAGGCAAGCTCTTAAGAACAACCATGTTAGTTGCCTTGCGATAATCGTAAAGCAGTCTCAACATGGTTTGCCCTTGAAGATATTATCTACTGGGCCTAGCTGTCATTAAGAACCTAGTAATGAAGCATGCAGCTGGGGAATGAAAATGAGTTATCAACTGGAGTATGTCTAAACAACTGGGGAATTCAGATAATGCCGCTGACATATGCTTATTGCAGAACAACTTCACGGAGAAAAACTGGATACAAGTCTAGCTGGTCACAGCAGGTTTCAAAGTGAGTGTAAAATGAAGGCAACATGTATTAACACGTCAAAATATGATTCGGAACAGTGAAAGATATTGAGCCTTTTTGCTGTTTTTATAGTCGCAGTAGTCTAGCAGTCAGAGTGTTGACTTATTAGACCTGAGGCATCCATTCACATCCCAGGTCAAACATCTCTAACAAAATGAAATTTGAAAAAATATTTCTTCGGCAACTTCCGCTCAGCAGATTTCTGGCAAAAACTCTGGGAGTAAATAAAATTGCCATGAAAAGTCTCTCCAAAAATCTGTCATTCAGAGTCGATTTTAAACTGTTGGTCCCGCCACTCTTGTGTAAAAAATAACATGCACATTATAAGTGGTGTGAGAAACTAGATCACAATCCTGATTAAAGACTTGTAATGATCAATTATGTATGATATGGAAGGCATTGACCCTTTTTGCTATTTGGGCAGTACTTTAATCCTTGCAGGAAATCTAAGAATTGCAAATAATAATACCAGGATCACTTACTAAATCATAATTTGATCAAGGCAAACGAATTTAAAAATAGCTCTCAAGATTTTTGTAAAGACTGGCATGCGTTGTTACAATTGGGGTTAAAGCGAACCTGTTCTACAACGACGGTAGTTGCAATATTGGGCTTGAATCTGTTGCATTTAATATTGAAAACCAGAGAAGTGAAGACTACAAATAAGGTAATGGACAATAGATCTAACAAGAGAATCATAACAGACACCTCAAGAATAATCACGTGGTCTGACAGCTTGTATATTCAACAACTACCTCCTAGGATTTAACCGTTTCGAGTTGCACCAAGCTTAGTAACTATCAGCTCTTAAATCTACTGTTTGCAACTTAACGGCTAAATTTGAGCAATCAAGGAAAACCAAGCTCAATAGTTCCACAGAAATGTAGTGTTGTCTGTGTCTGAGAACTTCTTTTTCGAGTTTTACGGCCTCCTAATGGTTGAACTTTTCTTTTATAAAATTTACATTGAGAATGCTAAGCGATATTATTGTGTTGTTTTTGATTTTACCTCCACAAATATTTACTTTAAGTATTGTCTTTGAGAATATTTGAATATTTTTCTTTCCGTTTTTTCTAAGAAAGAAAAGCAAAAATTTCGTTTTTCTTTATCATTTACAGAGCAGCTTATCATTTAATTTTTCTTCTTCTATTTGTTGTTGCTTGATTTGGTAATTTTTCTTTTTGAATAATTTCTTTAACCAAAATTATTCGATTAGGGCTTATCTCACGGAGTAATTCTTATACAAAAAATATCTTCTTTTCTCTTAATCTTCAGTTTTCTTCTTAAATAAACACTTTACGCCTACAATTAAAGGCATTCAAAACACTAAAACGACGACACATATTCCAGGAGGTTTTTTCTCTTTTTCTTTTTTTTCTTGTATATTTTTGGGTCTAAAGATAATAACAACAACAATAACAACAACAAATAGTATTAGTTCAGGCAGCAATAAAATATTGTTGAATTGAATTTTCGGAAGATATACAAACGTTGTAACAACATGTTGTTGAACATGGTACTCGAAAATCAAATAATCAAATAAAAATGATGGACGCATGTCATATATAAACAATAACAAACAACAGAAACAACAACAACAAGAAAAGAAACGAAACGAAAAAAACCCGCATTCTGCTGCATAATATGTATGTGCAACATGATGCACAATGTGTGGCTGTGTGTGTGGGTGTGTGTATACACTCATATAAATTACCCAGCAAACAATAAATTTTTTGTCTTCTTGTTTGTTGTTCAAGTTGTTGTTCTCTGTGTGTGTTTACAAATTGATAATGACTTCGGGAATGAAAAGAAAACAAACACATACACACCGAGAATATATTCATAAAAATTAAATAAATAAGAAGAAAAACTGAATTTAAATAAATAAGAATAATGAGTATGACATGTCAGAATAATTGGTCATAAAGTCACCAAAGAATGGCACCCTATATAAAGGCTAAAATGGTCACAGCTCAACAATAGCTGAGAAATTTCGGAACGTTTCAAAGCCATTAAAATGAATGCCACTACTTTTATTGGATGGATAGGGCCTTAGATATCAATACATTCGCTTGGAGTTCCCTTAAAGTTCCCTTAAAAATTAAAGGATTAGCAAAGCGAGAATAAATGTACATTCCTTAGTCAGTGCAATTCCTCCAAGGACCTCTAGAGAGCCATTATAGGCATAAATTATTAAAGAATCTAGGTTCCAGCGCTTTCAAACTTCAAGCTTCTTATGCCAAGAGCAGAGTTCTATCCCAGATCTCCACTAGTAACCTAACACCACAGTTGTCAGTGTCACCTAGTGCTTATTGACGCTCAGTATTATCAGTTAATGACCAAAGGTTTCTATCCATTTAGCAAACAAATCCATCCTACTTAACTCTCTGTCTTTTACCTCGAACTCTTGGATAGCAGATTGAAGTATTACGTGTTCACTACTCATCCATTGAATGAGCATCAAAACCACTTCCAAGCCTTAACTAAGTAATGATCCAAGCATTATACAGCGGTATTTAACACATCTCCCGTAGGGTATTTCATAACCCTCTAAGCCGATCTTCCAGTTCAATTTCTTTCGTTTGGTAATTTCTTTTTTTTTCTTTGTTTTTGTTTTATTTTATCTTTTGTGTTACATTTTCCATTATTTATTATTGTGGTAATCAAACATCAATTCTTTCTCTTTTGTTTCGGTGTTCTGATTTCATTTCAATTGTTTACATTGTTTACCCACCACCATCACCGACATTATTTACCTTCAGTACTTTACAACCTGCTCAAATGTTTACTTAAAAAATAAACAAAAAACGAAACGAAACAAAACGAAAAAAAATTTAAAGATTTTGGTAAAAACTTTAAAAGAAACAATTTTCAAAAACTAAAAGAGAATCATTTCATGAGTTTTTGTTTCGAAAAGAAAAAAAAAAAAAAAAAAAAAAAAATGGGAGCGCGTGTTGAATATTTGTTTAGTTTATGGCTTTAGCAGGGGACTGTTGCTTGTTGAGCAGATAAGGTTGTTACTGGGCTTTTTCAGGATACCGACACAATTTCCTTTCTGGTGTTTTCAAATTCATGCTGTGATCTTGCCGACACAACAAATTATTCAAATTCAAAAAAGGAAACAATAAAGAGAAGGCTTTAAAAGAAATTCTTTAAAAGATTCTTATTATTTGGCTTGACTTAAGTCTGATCTTGCAGGGTAAAGGTATGATAAAGATTTTGTTAGTGACTAGGATTCCGTAGTTAGGTTGTCGTACTTATAGGACCTATTAGAGTTTTGATTAAATTTTTCTACGAATAACGTCCTTTTGAGCTTCCTTCACGTGAATCGTTGGTTTGGCCAGCAAGAATATTTGGATTTCTGGAATATCGTTGGGTTTGAGGGGGAGAAAGCTACTGTTCTTCAATTCATGTGTCATTGTCTGAGCCTTGACATGAAGAAGATAAGGTTACAGACTTCTCTGTCGTGTTTGATTGAACTCACCAAAGTAATGCTTTGTGCAATTGCAAGTTGTTGACATTGTTTCCTACAAGAAATGTTTGCTATCGGGACTGGATTCAGTATTTTTTTTTTAACATATTGGACGTTACCTTACCCTTCAAGGAAAGTCGCTGCCTAACAAAACCTATGATTACTGCTTCGTCTGAGTAACCCAACTAGAATTGTAAAATATTTTCGTAGTTTTGTACCTGAAAAGAGATACTGTTCTGGCATTGTTGATTCTGTCGGTGATATCGAAATAATTATGCTGAAGCTTACGTTCTAATGTATATCACTGAACCGCTGTGCAAAAAGACCACACAACCAATATAATTGGTGCAATAGCAGTAGAAGAGGGCCTGTTCTGAAAGACCTGTCTGAGTGGAATACTCGATTACTGATTTGCCGCGTGTAGACAATTATTGCAGACGGAACACGGAACGTAAACAGATTCAGCAACAGAGTACAGCAAGAGAAGGTTTAATAATCCATAGAAATAATATGGAATATCTATGCGGCTAGGGGTCTATAACTGTTGTTATTAAATTTGTAGGCTTCATTGAAAATGTTGGTTTCTATCTGGCAAAGATGTTGAGGATGAAACGACAATATTATCCTTAATTGTTTATTAGAATATCCTTAACTTTACTTGTGTTCTTTCACTTTGCTTTAGAAACCAGTTTCTGTCAAAAAATTCCAAATAGTTACCCTTCCCTTTTCTTCTTTTTCGCATATCCGTACTTTCAGCCGGCATTTAAGCCAATATTAAAGAAATGTCAAAAATACATGTTCAACTGTCAGGCTTAATGGACAAACTATTAATTAGTAAATCAAAACTTAAAGAAGCTGCACAAAAAAAAAACAAAAAAATCCCATTTGAACATAAGCAAGGAAGAAAAATTTTCAGATTCTCGCATACAACTGGACTGGACTGTCTGTATGTGTCAGTCATTCGCCTTCAAATACTCACAGATCAATGGGAATTTTTAAACCATAAAATTAAATATTAAACACCACAAAGGTATTATACAAGAGAGGCAGAACCGAAGAGAGAGAGAGAGAGAGAGATAATGAAAGGAGATGACAACATTTTACAAAATACCTTTAGGATCAAAGTCAAAAATCAAATTAAAATGGTAAGTAACCCACAGAGGAGGTTCACAATGTTTCTTTGCTTTTTTTTGTTTTTTTTGTTTTCTTTAAATGGATTTATGTTCTCTACCATGTGTGTTATAATCAAAAGATGTCAATCATAAGTTATACGCGCTTTTCCACTGCATTAACTGCAAAATTATATAAGCACAGTTCCATGACCAGAGTAGCATTTGACAGGAGAGGAAGAAGGTGCAGGAAACACTACAAATACAACGACATTCTAATTTATTTCAATACAAAATTTCTTATTTTAATATTTACGGGGTATGCGTTAGCGATTCTATACTAAAACGAGTATTGGGTATTAAAAAAAAAAGAATGAAAATAAATTCATGGACAAGATTTTACGCAGATTATTAACCCTTTAAGAAGAGAAAAATCAAGAAATTACTGTTTACTCGATCTGGAGACCCTAAAACTGAGCAGTAATATAGAAAAAGTTTCACTTTATGTACCCTGCATTTGCCGTAAAGCACTACAGATAAATAGTTTATACCATGAAGAACCTAAGTGTCACTTGATTTAGCCTGCTACAATCTTATGAGACAACAATAACAATAACAAATAAGCTGTAAGCTTCTAGAAGTTGCCACAAAGAATATAAACAACGTATTAAGAGTACGAAAGGTAACATTATCTGCATATCTATACATACTGTTTTGTTATACTAGCGAAGGAGGATCGTGTTCAAACAACAACCTATAATACCAAAAGACATAAATATGTTATAACATAAATATATTCTACTTAAGCAGACTTCAAGAAATTATGATTTGTTAAAGGGTTAAATTAATTTTATTTGTGAAATTGATCAATTTCAACAGTTTCATAATCTCTCTACATAAATCTGTATTTCAGTCATCGTCTACACCACTCCAGACTGGAGTTTTTTTTTGTAGTTCTTGTTTCTTTCTTTTTTTTTCTTTTCTTCATTTTTTCTTTTCTCCTCAACAGTTAAACGTTTTATGTCAATCATTTAATTCTACGCTTAAGATCAGCTTCTCAAGCGTTAGTGTTGAAATAAAATTTTATTTTAAAGATTTTTTCGTTTTATTTCTGCTTTTAAGCTGAAAGCATTTAAAATAAAATTTTATTAGGGATTTTGTCTTTTTTATTTTTTTGTTCCATTCTTTTTGCAGCAGACTGTTTGAAATAATGATTGATAAATTTAGTAGAAGAAGAAAACACAGTTAGAGTTTAATTAAATTTTTTTTGGAATTTTTTTCTTTCTTTTTTTTCTTTACGAATATGGTTTTACGATTTGGAAAACTAAACTTTTTACAGTGCCAGAGTGCTACTGGTTTTTAGTTGTAATCTGTAAATAATCTGTAATTGAAAAGCTACTGGAAATTAAATTAAACTATAGAAGATAAGATTTAATTGCTAAAGGAAACAGTTAAGCAGAGAAATGTTTTCAAGCTGGTTACAAGCATACTTTTAGGGTGACAACAACTATAGAGTGTATACAGCCCACTTCTAGGTAAGCCAAGCAATACTTTTCAGAAAACAATCAATCTACCGAGTATTGTTAAATAAGAAATAAGTTTTAAAAATTTAATCTTTTCCAAATATTTAACCTTTAAACTGTCATAATTTTTCCTTTAAAAATCATAAAATTTTGTGCCTCTTTTTTATGTCGTTACAGTCAGTCGCTGTTACAGCCTAATATTAATGATGATGTGGTGTTGAAGTTAAATACTGTTTAATTAATGAATTCTATGCATTAGTAAAGCTATATTTTCAGGTTTTCTTTTCTATGTTTCGTTTGCATTTGTAAGAAAAACAACTTAAAAATGCAAACCCACTGAAACCTGGTAACAATCCATCAAAAAAACACCTTCTCCCCAAAAAGAATGATGATGAAAATACCTAGAACCAATGCTAAGTGCATGGAAAAAGAGGAAGAACAAAAAAACAAGAAACAACAACTGGAAAACATCTCTCAGCAGCGTTTAAATGTCTCGTTAGACCTGTGGCGGAAAGAAGACAAATTTGACTTCCTCAATATTAAGCTTGGAAAGACATACTCACTCCACTCACTTGCTTTGCTTACTTACTTACTTGCTTGCTGACTAACTTGGCTTAGGATATTTGCATGTTGCACAAATTGCAACAATAAAAACAACAAGTTTTAGAATCAACAAAAATGTGTTTTCTTTTGCAGCAACAACCTAAAACATAACAACAAAACAACAATTTTCGCCTTGAGTTTTTCTTTTTCTTTTTGTTCTATGGACAGAGAGGTGTGAACAAACACCTCAGCGTTTTGCATTAGACACTGAAAAAGAGCGAAAAAAAAGAAACGAAATAGGGTACACCAAGTAAAATAATAAATAAAAAATTTTGGGTACAAAAACTAACAACAAAATGCTAAAAAATAGTGTACAGTGTAGAGTATAAAAAAAGATACATTTTTGGCCAGGATAATGGCACCAAGAATTTTTTTTAAAAAGTTTTAAAGTTCACTATGACATGTCGGGGATCATCTTTTGTGAGTAACTGCCCCCCGAAAACATGCTATACATTTTTAATTATCTTCTTTATGATGATTTGGACCTGGTATGAATTGAAGAGAATAATTAGTGGAAGCAGGCGTAGAGAATAAAATTCATAAAATTTTACCTTAAAATTAAAGCATATTTGTGGGCTTTCAAAAAATGAAAAAATCACAGTATATTTTTAGGCAAATAGTTTGTGATAAATTAGTATGAAACGAAAACTAGTTGGTCCCGTTGTAAATTATCTGCTACATGTTATGCGTTTAACAGCATTTTGTTGTAAATGCGTTTAATAACATTTGTTAAGCTGAGTAGAACAAAGAAAATATAAGAAAAAAAAATTTTTTGTTTTTAAATATTTTTTTCCTACCTTTTTGTCTCATTTTTGTTTTGGGTAAAAAGAATGAATGAATGAATGAATGAATGGATGATAAAGTGTAAATTTTGTTGCCAAAGACACACAGGCAAGAAGTCCAACCATAATGTGATCTTAAATTGTATATTTTTAGTAGATTTTCACCATCATTTGTTAAAATGTGCAGTTCAGTTCAGTTCAGTTTAGTGCAGTGCAGTGCTGAGCAGCTGAAAAAGAAAGATGGCAGTGGCGGTAATGGTAATGGTGTTGTGGTTGGTGTTTAACAAGCTTAAGAAAAATTACCACATTTCGCCCTTTCATCACACTTTTGAGCCGTGAAAGAAAGAAAAAAAAAAGCAAAGTGCAGTAGAAAGAAATTATGGCCAACAAGATATGGAGAACTTTTCTTCTCTTGCATTTGAGACAAATAGTTTTCTAGCCTACGGCTATAAATGCACTTTATAAGGTAAAGTACTTACCCGAAAAGTAAAAAAAAAACAAAAATAAAAACAGAAAAAGAAAACAACGAATATATAAATAAAGATATTTCTTTAAGAAACAAAATTCTTTCAAATGCAGTATTTGGTTTTCATTTCTTTTTTTTCTTTTTTGTTGCTTTTTGGCAAAAGTGTAGGCCACAATTAGTACGCAAAACATTTCAAGACGATTTATCTTTACCTTAAGCTAAAATGTTCATGGTAATACAAGATGAAGTCATTGATACAGAGTTGTGAGTGCTACAATGAGGTAGACAAGATTTTCTTATTTTTTCTTGTTCTTTCGGTTTTCTAAAGAAACAGTGCAGAATTTCCTTTTGCAACGGCTTAATTTCTTAATTTAGCATTGAATTCTTAAGTAACAACCAACCATAACCGTTAATTTCTGGTATAATTTCGCAGCAAAGTCAGCCTTTAGGTGAATTTTTGGAAATAATTTTTAAGTGCAGTTTAGAGAAATACTTCTAAGAAATTTGCAATTTTTAACAATTTCATTAAATGTAAAACTATTATACGAGGGTAGGGTAGAGGGGAAATTAGGATTGAATATGTTAATAATATTTTAATTGCATTTTAAACAAATATTTCTTGGGCTTTGCAGTTTTAAATTCACAATTAATTAATTATACGAGGTTAGGTGGTGCAGTACACCCTAAATGTTTAATTCGAAACTGAATTGTTTACCTTAACCTAAAGCAGATTGTTTTGAAAAAGACCGATTAAACAAATGATAATCACTACCACAAGTACACGATTTAAAAATTATTAGCAAA
The DNA here is from genome assembly GCA_005959815.1 of Sarcophaga bullata. Lineage (NCBI taxonomy): Eukaryota > Metazoa > Arthropoda > Insecta > Diptera > Sarcophagidae > Sarcophaga > Sarcophaga bullata. The sequence goes on from QOCX01000106.1 coordinate 420,553, forward strand.
AAGGCGTGACGTCATTTGTCACAGATTCAACAAAATCTCTGTTGTGCCTGAAATAGTTATTTTTTTGGTCAGTCATTCTTGAATAGATTTGGTACCGATCTCTTATTGGATTTATTCACACTCTTTTCCCTATTCCCCGCTAGATGGCAATATTTTATGTACTCTGTAGTAATTTCTCTAATTTGAATATTTTCTTATAAGTTGTTTACCATCTTAATGTCGGAATTGTTTTCTATAATTCATGAACCAAGAAATAAGAATTTATTATCCACTACTATACATCGCTATAAAGGTGGTGGTTTTTGAGAAAAAGTTATCGTCTACCATGTAAACATTTTTCAACCACCTGATGTGCAGTTTAAAGTCAATTATGACAGAACAAAAAATATGAATTTTTATTTAAAACCACCACAATAGCTGAAATATTGTTTTCATTTGGCATGTTTTTCTTCTATTTTTGTTTGAACATTTAAATGAATAGCTGGCTGGCTGGCTGGCTGGCTGAATGCAGAGCCTAAGCTCAATGGTACTATTTGGTTACGTTAAAATATTGATACTAAAAGTGATGAAATGTGCCAGCATAAATACAGCATAAGCAACAACCTGCTCCAGCCTCTAGTTTCATTGGCAATTTTATATTTTTTTTTTTTATTTTTTTATTTTTCATTTCAATTTTTGTTTGTTTGTTTTTTTTTACCATCAAATATTTTCTAGATTTGCTTGTGATGAAAGTCTGATTGCTGTATGTTATTAATCTTCGTGGGAGTAATATTTTTTTCATTAGTTTTTACACTTTCTTTTATCTTTTTTCTTTCCTACTTTTTTGATTTTTTCCAGCATATTTTTGCATATTGTGTTATAAAATATGCTTGAGCGTAGGAAAATAATGAAATATTTGTTACATTTGACTTGAGATTATTTAAGTATGAAATTAAAATCACACCCTAGGGTATTAAGATATGCTCTTTATAAGGAAATATAAAAGTATTCTGTAAAATATGGAAAAATTTTAGAGTTTCAATGCTTTAAACGAGCATATCTTTAAAAACAAAACAAAATATAATGACCTTCGACCTATTACTACTCTGCTTTGTAGTTTTTACAAAGCCCTAGTGATTTGGCTCCATTCTGTATAAAGGTTTTTAGCATAGTGCACTGCTATTACGTATCCTTTGAAATCTTTCCAAACATAACCGTTTGCTAACCAATGCTTTAGCAGATTTTTGGTGGAGTTCCCATTGTACACAAATTATGAGAGAGTTGAGACACATCTGGTTAGTTTATCTGCTCTGCAGTTTCCCTGAATTCGATTGTTTTGCGCCAATCTTACAATGTAAAGATCCTAGTGCCCTCTCATATTCTGATAATATTCACGGCAGTCATAAACCAACTTAAATGTTATCAAGTCATAACCCAGTATTCCGGAAACTGAATCATATTGGCGTTATTTATGCAGAAAACTGTTCTTGACTGTTTTTTATTTTTGACCTTTGACCTTTCAAACATATAGAAACTGATTTATAATTTCCTTTGCTCTTTGATCGTTTGAGTTTTGTTTTTCATACTCGATTCGTGCCAGATATCTTGCCACTGTGATTTTCAGATTTTTCAACCAGTTTGTCGGTTGAGTCTTGAGACAGGAAGGAGAACGTTTGTGATTGAACCCAAGAGTTAGCGTGAAAATATTTCGTTTAAAAAAAAGAAAATTAAATATACTTTGAAACTCTTGTAGTGATATGATCCTTATGATCTTATCCAATTCACAAACCTGATCTTTAAAATATCATGAAAAAAAAAGAAATTTCTTTTGAATTGTGAAACAAGAACCTATAACTCACAGTAGTCTCGCATGTGTGTAACATCGTTTAACTTCTTTATTTTTTGTTTTTATAACGATATTGTAATTCCTATCAAAAGATCTCTTTCTTGCAATATTCTTCTAAATACAAAGCATCTGTCTGATCAAAAGCGGTGTGATTTTAAATGTTTTTTGTTGCTGGTTAAAAATAAAACAAAAAGATAAAGAAGAATGGAGAATATATTCGATACTTTTGCTATATTCCGAGAATACCATAAAAAAACGCTTTTGCAGACTACTGTGTGAGAAACTCCACTCATTAATACAAGAAGGCATGATTCTTTTATGATTAAACCTCATGTCGTTAATTTTACACTTTTGCTTTCAAGAATATATAAAGAGAGCACAGCTTAAATGATTATCTAAAGTCTGTCATCTTATTTGTTAATAATTTTGCTTGTTCGCTTAAGATGAACTTGAAAAATTTACGCAATTCCCAAGAAATTTAAACCAAAAAACGAAACAAAAACATAAATAAACAGGATAAAATAAAATTTTTAAAGGAAAAATATTAAAGTTTCTTTGAAATAAGCAGTTTAGAATTAAAGCCTATTTTGGGTGACCCATTTGTGTAGACAAATTTGTTTTGTTGGCGTTATAATTCCAAAATTTCAATTGCCAGGGCAAAACAAACAATTTTACAATTCAATGAATTGGAATCATTAGTTAAACACGAAAAAAAGGAAAAAAGAAAATAAATTTTTCTTTAGAACCCCTGTTATTTGGGAATTTACTTCTTTTCAGTAGAAGACAACAAGAAAAACCATCTTAAATCTATAACAACGTAAAAATAGAAAAAAAAAGAAAAGAAAAAAGAAGGAAATCTAATCAAATCGCCTTAACAATGACAATATTTTTATGCTCCACAAACAAATAGATGTTGCTTTAGATAATGAGATATAAAAATACAATTTAAATTTGTAGTCTATGCTAAGGAGTAAGAGAAATTGGAGCATTGTCCCTCTTTCCCAAGGAAAAACCAAAAACCATACAAATGTCAAATGGTAAACAACTCTATGATCTCTAGCTATTGATAAGCATAACGCTACTTGAAATGCTCTCCATGTTTAAAATAAAAAATAAAAACAAAATACTTGCATATGGTGGGGGGCATAAGAATTTAAGGGTCAGAGAGCAGGGGAGTCTAAAAGTCATTGGTTTTACATAAACATTGTTTGTTGTATTTCATTCAATAGAAATATAATTTCAATTGGAATTTTTTGTTGGCTTAACCTTTAAAATGTACATTGAAATTAAAGTATATCTTAAGGGGCATTGGCAAGGAATATAATTTTAATTTTTGTTTTTATTCCTTAGTTAGCCGAAAAAAAGGATTCGATAATTCGTGGGACTTTTTATACGTGGCTATACACATAACGTGTATATTTAAATATTAATTTTGAATTTTGTAAACTTAAAAAATTTACAGTCTATTTTCAGGCTTTAATAATTTCATTATCACTTAATTACCACTGCATGGTGTACATTAATGGAAAAAACGAGAACAACAGCAACAATTTGAACATTTCATAATAAATTTATAACCCTAAACACATTATGTTATACACAATATTAATGAAGTAATTTCTTTTAATTGCCAACCCCTATAACTATGCTATGCTATATGAAAATAAAGTAATATTTTCATTATTTATTGCATATTTCTTAAGGAATAGCTTGTTAACATGAAATCGAAGAAATTGTAACAATAATTCCAAGAAATTGCAAAAAGAAAATTTTTTTTAAACAATTAAAGTCAAGCAAAACACTAGGTAAACCCTAAAAGACAGCCAGAGGAGACCATGCCTCAGAAACTGCGTTAAACATTGCAGTCCTTTAGGAGTTGTAGAGTAACAACATGTAATAAAAATTTGATCAATAATCAGTCCAAAATAACGCAAAGAAAATTGCTGTTCTGTTTTTCTCCTTTCTTTTTTTTTTGCATTTAATTTTGTGCACAGGACATTGAGGATTCATTAAGGTAATAAAATGTAAGACTTAAAACATGGCCCAAATGTTAAAACAACAATTACATATGTATGTATGGTCGAGGAACAGCCTCCCCCTTTCTTCACAAACCTTATGACACATCCTATCCTATCGTATACGTGTAGTTAACCAACCTACACTAATTATGTCTTGTGTTAATACAAATACAATACAATACAATTACAACAGATAGTATAGATAAACAGCAAGAACTCTACATAAAGGACCTTATTATCTATACTGGCAGTGAAGAAAATTATCTTTTGCTCAAGCATCTTTTAAGAAGCTTCTACTGTATGTGTTAAATTGCTTTGTAGATGTACAAGTAAATATAGACAGAATACGTTGCAATTGTAATTTTTACTTAAATTTCGTTACTCGATGTTTGTTTTTTTTTTCTCCAACATAACTTAACGACTACAATGTGTGTGTTTCCAAAATGATATGATGAAAATGGTAGAAATTTACCTCTGGTAGTCAACAAATTTACAAGCGGTTGGTTATGTGAAGCAATTAAAAGGGCCTTTAATAAAAAATAACTTACTGAACTTAACTTACTTCAAATAAACAAAACAATTGCTCTAAATAAATGGGTCTAAATCGGATAAAAATTGGACTAGTGGGCTGGATAGCCATGGCATCAAGGATTCCACCGTCTGGCGTTACTTGGAGCCGGAGATATAGACGATGAAGTTGTTTTCTCCATTATCTAAAAATCAAGGCCCTTTTGCGAGGCAAACAAAAATTTTCCTTATCCTTCGCTGTTCTCAGTTTTATGACTTCCTTTAAATACATGTGTGCTGTAACTGTCTTTTATTTATGAAGCGTCACAAAATGATACGAAAATGTTTCGTCATAAACTTCAATAATCGTAAATATAGATTTTTGCCTTTTAATAGTACTTCGAGAACATGAGAATGAAATGACCACGAAATGAAAAGAAATTAATAGAGTTTGCCAGTAACAACGGACCAAGTAAGTGGATGTGAATACTGCGTGCGTGTGTGTGTTTGTATGTGGGAGAGGGTAGATGGTGTTATCTAGTGATAGTGTTGTCCTTGGGTAATATTAACATTTCTTTAATACTTATTTAATGGCCCATCTATGACCATATAACACAACAATTTTTATTGTCAATATAAATTTTGATCAAAAAAAGCAAGAAAATTGCCTTTCACTTGCGACGACAAGACACGTAATAAACATCAACAATCATTAAATGTTGGTCAGACCATGTGAAATTCGAGTTTGTTCCATGTCCTATGAAAGTGCAACCTTTAATAATTGAAATCAATATTTTATTCGATTTCAGAAAACGGAAATCTTCTAATGATATTGAGCATAGAGGCGGCTAAGAAGAAGCTTTCTTCTCATAAAAAATGATTTAATGAAAGAGATTTAATTTTTGTGTTTATGATGACAACAATAAATGACAGAAATTTCTATGATTAAGATGACTCACGAATCACTTTGATATTGTTTCTGTGAATCTAGGTAGTTATTGAATTTCGGTTGAAGCATGATTGTGGAGTTGATTGTGGCACAAAACACAAGCAGGTGTATTATTGGGTTGCATAATTTCTGAATTTTCGAACTAATTATTGCTCTTATTTGATAGCTAATAGGACCTTATAACCTTTTTGTTAGGAAAACATTCCTCTGGCCTAATAAAGAAATTCCGAAAACATTAACAATGATTCCCCGCTTCACTAGAATTTTTATTTTTTAAGAGATCCTGTCACTAACAGCATCGGCAAGTCTTTCTGAAATTGTAAAAATTACGTCGATCTAATCCACAAGCCTCCAGAAGCTGGTTGGAAAGATTATAACGCTCCTCTCTTCTGAATTTATTTTCCTATTTTCCTAATGATTAGCGAGCTTCCTAATTTATTAAAAAATATAAGAATAGTACGCGAATAAGAAATACAAGTTATTTCCAGCTTTTCAAAAAAAATTTTTTTCCTTAAATTAGACTTTATTTTCACTGAAATTTTTTTTGTAGTAAAATTCCATGTAATAATATCATAATCTGAATATAATGCCTTGTAGTTTATTTGGACCATCATAAGGCATGGTAATGGCCATTATCAATATAAATTAAACAAACAAGACCACAAAGTGTATTGGATTAGAAACACAAACAATTGCTTGCCTTTGTTTTTCGCCTTTAAGTATGCTGTAAATATACAAAAATTAGACAAAAACCGACCAATTGTTTGTCCTAAATAAGCATCTTGTCTTGTTGGTTGTATTTTTTGTTTTATTTTCGTCCAACGTTCTAACATTGTTTTAATAATTGGTTTGGGGTTAATTTTTCCGAAAATATTTACACTGATAAAGTTAAACAATTTAAGGAATTGATGGAAGTAGCATTAAAATTTTCATCATCAACAACAACAAAAAAAACATAAAGAAAAAACAAGCCAAATACCATGTTTATACTTGAGTCAACAAAGGAAAAATTGTTTGTCTATGTATTTGGCCTTTAACACCAAGCTACTCTTACTCACTCACTCTGTTCCGATGTTTTCCATGTTCGATGTTTAACATTGAAAATGTGTCTGCTTGTTTACACTTTGGCTTTTTGCATATTTAAACTTTGATTTTTCCCACTGACCTTTTGAAAATGATGAAATGTAAACATGTTCTCGAAATGAAAGGGAGGAGGAGTAGCGAGATGTTTTTGGTTTGGCAATATTTTTTCTTCTTCTCGTTTTTGTTTTTTTTTTGAAAATTTCAAAGTCAATTTAACTGGCAATTAATGCAGATTGCTTTAGAATAACAACAACAGCGACAATAATATTACAGAGAGCAACGCTTTACTCCTCCATATTCATTGATGACATGACATTGCTAGTGAGCTACTGAGCTACCGTGTTTATTATTGCCAATGTCCCCAGGGTGTCATCTGTATTAAACATTTGCCGCGTTGTTGTTCTTGTTTGCCTCGGGTTTTGATTGCATTCAACTCAAACTCTCTTGTAACTAAACATTCATCTATGGAATCTATAACAAGAGATACCAAAAATAACATTCGAATGCTGCTACTCCATACTCTACTGCTATGCTACTTGCATGGTTATACTGTGTTGTCATCGTTTACATCATCATCATGATTGCTAAATTGCCAGATTGTCAGATTGCCAGATTGCCATTGCCATTGCCTGTTATGAGACTTTGAACACTTTCGTTGTTGTTGTGTTAAAGCTAGCCTTTCATTTTGAGGTGTTTGATTGGATTTTCAATTATTCATTATTATTGGTTGCAATTTCCCCAACACATTTTAAATACAAAACAACAACAACACATTTTCAACTCTCTGCTATACTTAATATACTACTCGTATATAGAAATGTTCAAAACTATATACTGATACACTGATACACTGATATTAAATAGCATCTCCTGCCCTAAAATCTCAGTCTAAAGGGCAATCATGATGGTCTTCTTATGCTCTAATAATGTAAAATGTACACAGAATACAGTGATCGGCAAAATTAATTGGGTTTTAAGTGATTTTTTGAAAAGCCTGCATGCATAAACATAGTCAAACTATTTACTGTGGCTTCCAGTAAGGAATCCTAAAAGCATTATTGGTATTAATATTCCCGAGCGAAAACTCCGCTGCACTCCTACTAAAAAACTTTTTGGAATGAATACAGAGATTCATCGTATAGCGAAGAATATTCTTCCCGTTAATTTCAACACAGTTTTATTAATCGATCACTTGATGTCTTCAATTTTTTTCTGATTAGAAAATATTTTTTATTGTGTATACTTATGCTTTTGGCCTCTACTGTTTGTAAATCACATAGTTTGTTGGGAGTATGAGTTTTTGATTTTAAGTGTTAACATTTACATTTGAATTGATTGTGTTTTGTTTTCATATCATTTGAAATAAGAATAGAAAAGCCAAAAAAAAAGGAAAGAAGATGGGGGAGCAACATTTTAATATCATTTCTCGGCCAGATTCACTTTCTGTTTGTTTGTTTGTTTGCAATTTTCCATAACATCAATTTCGATTGCAACATTAAAAGGAATTTTTAATGCGTTTGAAATGGTAGAGCAGAACATGGAAATTAAAGGAAATTTAATTAAAAATTTTAAACAAAAATACGGAGAATTTTTCCATTTTTTTTTTTTGCCTTAAAATATGCTTTTCTTTTGCCTTTGGCGTTTTAAAAAAAAATCCCATTTAAACTGTGTATTGGTTTTAAGACCAAGAAAAGAACTTTTTTTCGAGTAAATATTTGTAAAACATAAAAGTTTTTTTTCTTTGTTTTTTGTTACTCAAACAGAAATTTATGGCCAAGAAAAACATTTTTTTATAGAACTTTAGCCACCTGAAGATATTTTGTTGGACAAATATTTTATAACCAACAAAAAACAGAGAGAAAAAAGTAAAAAAAATCCTTAAACTTTTAGTGCATTTTTATGTTAAAATGTTAGAAACAAAAAAGAAAAGTAATTGCATTAATGAGTAGCTACAAAAATAAGGGATTCGAAAATTTACAAAAGAAATTTTTTTCAAAAGCCTTAAAATATACAACAAAGACACTGAAAAAGGAAATATGGATAGGACATGAAAGAAATACGTTTTTTTTTTAAATGGCAAATCCAACAAATGTTTTTCGAAATGATAGACATTTAAGACTATATCTGCTATATTAAGGCGGCTGTCTATATCTAACCAAACCTAATGTCCAATAAATACGAAAATTTTATCTTTTAAACTCCCTGAAGTATACTATGTTTTCAGAATATATTTCAACGCCTTAAAATATGTTATTATTTTAGAAAAGTATAGAACTTACACAATTCAGGAATTAATAACGATTTGAAAAGTCTTAAGGCCGAGCATTTAATCATAGAACATGTTTGTTTTTCATGACCATTAAATGACTGCCTGCTGTATCAATATGTGTGTTCTCTACTACATTTATTACATTCACGTAAAGTATTCTGTAATATTTATTAGCCTATTGGGCATTCATTAGTTAAAACAAACACATATTTTTAGGCAGGCAGTGCTGGTATTATTAAATTTTGCTTTTACTCGATATGTGTCAATATTGACAAACAACTGTCATCAGCACATGTGACATTGGAAAGCAGAAAATAATGTTTAGCCTTACGAGGTCACAATTTGATAATAAATCAAATAAATGCAGAAAAAATAAAATGAAAAATTAAAGATGCCAAAGAAATACGGAAATACTGGCTATGGAAAATGAAAATGAATGTGTAACGACCTCCAAAAAAAAAGTAAAAGCAGACAGACAATAATCATAATGATGATGAAACTAATGAAAGTCACTGGCACAATTGACAGTTGAATAATGACAAGGACATTATGGGTTAGGCCATTGCGCAAACATACATTTCAAAGACAAATGGTTAGCAGAACACCTATGATGCATACAGTAACATACACTTTTTTGTAAATGTATTGTTGCTGATATCCTTGTAAGCCAGGCTATAAGTAGTGGTGTTGGTATGTGCCACAAACAAAAAAGAAATTTTAAAATATTTTTTAAAACCCTTTCTGTTATGTTGCGCACGATTTCACCTGAGAAAATTATGATATACCGTTATAGGTAAACGTATTCGAAACATGTCAAGACATGCATTAGAATGATGTTTGTTTACATTATGGCACCGATTTTAAAAGGGTTTTATGTGGCGTTTTTTGCAGGGGAAGGCAAACGGTAGTCAGTATTGTAAAATGAAAAATGGAGTTTTATGATTTGTTAAGCTAGAGAGACATGTTTATGTTTGATAAGAATTTTTAGAAATCAAAAAGAAAATACTATTTATTAGGTAAGAGAAAAAAGTACAGTGTTTAAAGGAAATAACCGAAGAAATCTTTTTTTTTTATAATTCGTTATGTTCGAAGTTTAACAAGCTAACTCACTGCATGCTAGACTATGACAAGGACTACAGCATTAAAATGAAAGGAAAAATAGGTTTGTGTTCTAAAGCAACGCATAGCAAATTGAAACATTCTTGATAAAACTAACTTTTCTCTTACCCAATATCGTATGAAATTTAAAAATTCCACTTTTTTTCATTTCATTTTTCTTTAATAGACTCACGCTAATACGAATATTTTTACTCACACATTTATAAATTCATACAATATGTATACATACATACATACGTACAAATGTACATGTGTGTTACGTGAATACATGTGTGTAAAATATGACATTTATTTGAATTTATTGTTATCATCATTTTTACGTCTGTCATCTGTATTTGTCGAAGATGTCACATACATTTTTCGAAAATAATTTCACTTTTACCGCCTTCCTACTTTTACTTTTTCTAAAACTGTTACACTTTTACATACGTTATGTATACGTATTTGTATTTGCTGTTTCAGTTTAGTTGTTGTAATCAAACTGAAATTGCTGTTTGTCTTTGTATTTGTGTTTGTCATTGTCATTTGGTCATTAATATTTATTAATTTTTTATACTCATGATACAATATTTTAATATTCTTGCGTGTATGAATGAATGCATGAATGAATGAATGAATGAATGTAACACGAGGAGTAAATGGAAATCTATACTCTTCATATGACTAATACTATAAGTATGTATGTGTATGTCTGTGTGTGTGTGTGTCTAAGAAAGTCTTTATTTTTGTCATCAATATTATTGCAGTACAAGCATACGGGGCAGTTAAGTGCGAGAGAGAGTGTAAAAGGAAACGAGTGGAGAGTGTTAGAGAAGAGAGAGAGAGAGAGAGAGAGAGCATTTCCTTACTTTACTTCGTTATGGGTGCTTAAATCACTCAAAGCATTAGTGGCTTTTATCAAAAACGAAAATCTTATTCTAAACACATACATACATATACAAGACATGTTATTGTTGTTGTTGTTTAAGGATATTTATAAGAGAACTTCTATATATTTATGCATGTGCGTGCATATGCATGTGTTAGTTATGGTTTGTTTACTTGATATTGATGTCTTCTTCAGTTAGCAGCGGGGTGGCATGACTGGTGGCAGTCAGTTGTAGTTGTTTCTTTCTTTTTTTGCTCCTCTTCGCATGTGTTTGATAGATTAGTTGTGTCTGTATTAGAAGACATCATGTCATCTACACACATCACTCTCCCACTCTCTCTCACACAAGAAATTTTACATTTGTCATAGTGTAAGTAAAATCTATAAATGAACTGTGAGACGTGTTTGGCATATTCAAAATCCATTTAAAATTAATGAATTTTTTGTTATGAAATTCAAAAACGAATACATTGATGTATATTTTGCATTGGGTAAATAATGTAATGTAATATGTAAAATGAACGCAATATATATTTGAAACTATGCATTCTTGCTAAAAAAAAATAAGAAGGAAGATGTTGCTTTTTAAAGAGAATTAATCAACAACAAAGTATACATAAGGTAAAAATTATTTGTATAATGGAAAATTATTTGTATTGTCGTACATTACATGTTATCAATAATTAAGTAAACTATGTATATTTTATACGATGTAAAAGTATTTTACATGATTTACATGCTGAAAGTCATATGTCAACAATACGATTATATGAAAACTTTGATTTTTTTTTAAAGTTGTATTACATTTTAATACATTATAGAAGCTTTTTACATAATTTACGCTATTAACATTACGTTCGAGTATATATGTAACTATAGTTCGAGTATATTGTGTAAGTAAATTAAATTTAAGTCTGTAATTTAGTACGCCGTTGTCATAAATAATTAATTTACATAAGAAAATAAAATTGTACACGATATATTTAAAATTTAAGTATTAGAAAATTATTTACATTATTTACATTGAGTAAACTTCGTGTAAATAATAATAAATTTGGTTAATATGAAGTATTTAATTTTAACTAAACCCATTACAGATTATTTTATACGTAAAAAGGCAGGTAAATAATTGCAAAATTGTAGTAAAATTTAGAAAATTAAAAAAATTCTAGAATTTAGAATTCAAAAAATTCTAAATTTTTACATTATTTACATGACGTAAAGTTCAAACAATCGAGTGTGTATTAAACATATTGCTAATAATTTATTATCTAAATTGTTTTATATGAAACACAAGAAAAATATGGATTTAATTTAATTGTTTACATAGTGTAAAGTCAAGTAAATAATATGTTATTTCATATGTTACGCGAAAATTTAAACAAAATTGGAAACATTTATTGTTTAATTGAAATTAAACTTTAAATTTTCTTATTAATAAAATTATTGATGATAAAGGAATGTATTTTATAAATAATTTCTGTATCAACTTGTGTAAAATCATGTAAAGAATTTGATAAATATCTATACAAAATAAAATATTGAAAAATTTTAAGCAATTCAATAAATTTATTATTTTGAAATTAATTTTGTGGGGAGAAATAAAGTTTCAATGTTCATTTTATTGGCGTAATATTTCATTGTTGTATAAATTGTAGGTAAATAATGTATAATTTAGCATCAAACCATTATTTTCTTATCCAATTTTTTTATTTACATATAAAAAACGAAGTTTTTTTTACCTTAAAAATATTGTCATCAATTTTAAGTATTTATTGGTTAAAAAGCAACAAAAATTACTTTAAAAAAATTTTATGTGTCACGGTAGCATGTGTTTTAAAGTTATAATAACGTTCGATCGAAATAAATACCCGCAAAATTGCCAATAAATAATTTTAAAGAAATACCAACAAAACCAGAAACTAAGACTCAGCACAAGGCCAGGGATTTGTGTTAAGGAAAAATGGGATTCAATTTTTCGTTCTCTTTTCCAAGCAAAGGAAGGGAGTCATAAAAAAACAACCACCATAATAAATGCGACTTTGGCTTTAAAAATTTTAAATTAAAATGAATATTGATTTTGTTAATTTCCTTTAAACATTCGTTTTTGTTTTTTTTGTTTTGTTTTGTAACGCTATTACAATCTCTTTATTTTTCTATTTTTTTGTTTTTGGTGTTTGAAAGGACCTGCATGTAAAATGTGTTCGAGGGAACATGTGTGCTCATTTGGGCCATTAAATTTAAATGTTTTGAAAATAATTAAAACCCTTTTTTGGTAACAAAATCAAAAGCCATTTATCAATATTTTATTTTAAATGTTACACATGAGCCTTAGCTGAGGACATAGAGGGCATACAGGAGCCAAGGGTAGCGTATGTGTGTTTTGAATTTTCGTAATTATTACGGCCATTATTTAAAATTAATTGCGTTACGCGTATTAATATTTGGCATTTTGAAATGTGAAAAGTGAAAGGATTACAATGAAGTATGAAGGCAAAGAAACACAATAGTTTTTTTTTCTTAAATTGTTTATAAACACATAATAACAATAAATAAATTCAAATGAACAATTTAGCCTGAATTTCATAAAAAGAGGGACCCCCAAGGCATATAAATTTAAAATAAAAGTTTCAAAAGTAAAAATAAACAAAAATTTATAAAAGGAAAGAAAACGAATATTTTCTGTTTGGAAAAAAAAGCCTTGCACAGTCACGAATCATTTTCTAGAAGAATTCAGGATTTCTAGAACAATTCGAAAAAATTTTAAATTTAATAACCTTAATACACAAAATTGGTATTATTTATCACCTGAAGGCCTATTTCTTTCAATTATTTGTTATAATTAAATAATAACCCCCTGTGTGTATATTTCATTACAATTATACTGATTGATATGTGCGTTAAACAGGAATTGCATTTCCTTTTTTTAAAAACAAAAATTTTTTTGGGCCTTTAGGGCCTTTGTACACAATTAATACGTAAATTTTGCTTTCCATCATGATAAGGCAGATGATGTTGAGATTGTCAATTGCAAACCATATTGGGAACATTGACATGTGCGTAATGAATAACAATACCTCGTTGTTGTTGTTGTTGTTGTTATTATTATTATATTTTAGGCCTTCAGCAATAATTTAATTAATTGCAATACTCATATTGATAAAAATAAAAAAATAAAAAAGCGTTAAACCGCATATTGATAATTTCAAAAACAAATATTTTCTTTCAATTTAATGATGCACAACAAGAAAGATTTAAAAACAATTTTAAAGCCTACCCCATAGGTTTTTAAATGTGAATCAATTGTAAGGGATTTTCTTATGATTGGTTATTGAACATTTATCGAGCAGGCGCTCTAAATAACTACAATACACCTCCTATTTCCCTAAAACCGAAGAAAATCTTGGCTCTCTTATTTAGTTTTCTTTTACAATCACCGAATGGACACCCATGTATGTGTTAATAACAACCCTAAATTTATGCTATTGTTTTTTACATATTTTTTTACCTGCATACGTAAAGGTATTTTGTTTTTTACTTGGGTGTTCTAATTTTTTATTTGTCTTTACGTACGAGTTATTTGTTGATTTTTGTAATTTTTTTTTTCTTAAATATTTTATTTTTTCTCCAAAAATAAAAACTAAAATCGCTTAGTTAGCAGCCAAAAGAGAAATGCCATGGCTACACAAGGACCATGTAAAGAATGTCAAATAATAGGGCGGTGGTAAAAGTCAAACAGAAAAGAATAAAATTTTATAAAAAGTTCCTCTATTTCATTATATTTTAAAAAGATTATAAATTATTCAAAAACTTTCTTTTTTCACCTTTTTTTATATACATTTTTCAGTTTATAATTTCCAATTTTTAAATGTCCACCCTAATATTATTTTTTGAATTCTTTTTCTGTGTATTATTTATAAAAAAATATTATTTTTTCTATGCGTTTAACATGGAACCGAGGAAAGAATAACGAACAAATTAATGACTTTTAAGATGGAATAGAAAAATATGAAATATTTTAATAAAGGGTACCTAAAAGTTTGCTGTAAAATATGATTTTAAATCCGATTGTCGATATAAATTCAGAATTTAAAAATAAAGAATAAATTTAACTGTGAAATAATAAATTCTAAATAATAAAACTTTCCTTTGTCAATATTTTACAATCAATAGAGTTTTGCAATCATTGAAAGAAATGGTAGTCAGCCCTTTAAAGCATATGTAAACAATACCACAGCATAAGTATATCATAAATGATTAGTTTGTTTATGAATTGTATTACATTTACAAAATTTTAAAAGCTTTTTACATTATTTACGCCATCAGAAAATTCTAAATTTACATTATTTACATGATATATGGTTCAGAAAAGCTATGGTGTATTATACATATTGCTGGTAATATATTTCCAACATTGTTTTTTATTCAACCTAAGAGAAACGCATTGTTTACATAGTGTGTAAATACAGATAAATAGTATTATATATGGACTTTTGAATAAATGTAAACATTGAAGTAAATGTAAACAATACTACATCATAAGTACATTAGAAACGTTTGGTTTGTATACGAATTTTATGCAATTTACTAAATTTTAAAAGCTCTTTACATAATTTACGTTATCAAAAATAGATATATCCGGTAAATAATTTCGGAATATGTCAAACTTTACATTATTTACAGAATGTAAAGTTCAAAAAATCAAATGTGTGTTATACCTAATGTAGATTATTTATTTTCAAAACTGGTTTACATGAAATTCAAGAAAAATTTAGATTTCATTTATTTGTTTACATAGTGTAAATACAAATAAATTATATTCTGAATTAAATTTTCAACAAACACGTAAGTATTGCAAACACTACAATAGATGGTAGTCAGTTTTGAAAGCTTTGAAGGTAACAGAACATTCAATATTTGATGAATTATTCTATTGTCGTAAATATTTCTTTTTTCGTAAAGAATTATAAACTTCATTGTATAAAACATATATGCTTTCAAAATCATTTTTTAATTACTTTTTATTTTATTTCTATTATTGTTTTAAATAAATTTATTTAAGTAAAAAATATAAAAAAGCGCATACCTTTAAAATTATTTTTATCATTAAGATATTTTTAACCCAAAAACGTAGCTTACTTCGATTACCATATATAGCGGTACGCGGCAACACTCTTTTGAAATCATAATGACAAAAATATAGCAACACCAACGATTAAGCAACATAACAACAACATGCTTGGCTTTGAATGTTCTGTTACACATTTGAATGCACTTGCCATAGCATTTTTTTGGTGACTTTGCGAAAACACCAAGAAGAACGAACGAACGAACAACAACAACACACACGTAATGGGACGGCTTGCATTTTTTGGTGACTGCGAAAACACACAATAACGAACGAACAACAACAACACGCACGTAATGGGACGCCTTGCATTTTTTGGTGACTGGTAAAACACACAAAAACACGAACGAACGAACAACAACAACACGCACGCAATAGGACGCCATTTAATACGAACGCAAAGAAAAAAACTTCTTTTACATTTTCGTAGGCACATTTGGTAATGAAAACTTTTTTTACTTCAAATTATTGATAAACTTGTTGATTAAACAATAGATTTATTGAAATTTTATTAATTATAACACATTTTACAAGAATATTTAACAATTTTAATTAACTTCTATACGCGAAAACCGGCACGACATTTTCATACGCACTTCTTGATACTTTTGGTAATAAAGACTTTATACTTTCAATTATTGATACACTTGTTGTTTAAACAATAGATTTATTGAAATTTTATAAATAAAAGCACATTTCACTGGAATATTTAACAATTTTAATTACTTTTTATACGCGGTAACCGGAGCGACACGAAAAAGATGCTAAAATTTCTAAAGACCACGAACAACTAACGGCGGCAGAACAAAAGAATTTGTAAAGTTAGAGTAAAGTAGCGAGTGAAAGACAGTCGATAGAGCAATCAATAATAAAGTAACAACAACAAGTGGGTAGGGGTGTTGCCGTTTTCGTTTATTTATTAGCAAAATTTATTTCCTTTTTTCACACGAAGTGTATTAAGTGCGTACTTTGCATTTGTTAGCAACAATAAAAAAGATCTGATTTGCCTTTTCAAATGTTATTTATCTTTTGTTGTTGTATGTTTATAACTATAAGGTTAATTAAAAAATTGATTTTTATTTGAAATAAAACTTTGAAAAATTAAAATTTAAAACTAAAAAAATATCTCTTTAATTTTAGGATGTTTAATTCAATTAGAAATAAATTCAATTAGGAAAAGTCAATGAAGGCGGTATAGATGAAAAAAAAAGAAAAGAACAACAACAAATAGATAAAAACTGGAGAGAGAATGGATTGGTCATGCAAATGAGTCAGTGCGCCCGACGAATTTCATTATAAGCTTCAGAAGAAATCGAACGATAGCTTCCGGAACATACGATTATCTGATCTCTACGCTATTGTTTCTTATCTCTCACTTAGATTCCTATAAGTCCGTAGAAGTAGGAGATTAGACCAAAGCACTAATGAATGTCCAATTAGCAAATGAATCTACAAAAATTATGATATGAAGCGTTGTAGAATTCGTAGGGGTAGAGGGCATAGAGCTAAAAATATTCGTAATGAGAGTGTGGACTAGGTTACCGAAGTACTTTTGATATTCTGAAGTACTCGTCTAGCTGACAAATTGACAGATCTACAGCCGATTATCTTGCCCTTTTCGTATTTAGTAATTAACAATACTTTCTGGATATATTGTATCAATTCGTCAAGGTTCTATTCTGTTAAATATACAGATTTTTATCTTTTTTGCATTTATTTTAAGAATCCCCTTTATATTGTGGTTATTTCATTTAAATTTTTTTATTTTTCACTCTTAGATTTCATAACCTTATAAATTTTTTTACGTGAAAGAGTGCAAAGAAGGGTAAAAACTTGTAAAAATCGTTATCAACTGCAATAGAAAAAATGTGTAAAAAGTCACTTGTGGAAATTATGCGCATTTTGCACATTTTTTTTTTGGCCTAATACAGATTCAAGTGCTTATAATTGACCAACAATTTCTACAGTTTTTATATGATTCGTTAGCAAAAGTTATATTTTATTATCAACGGAGAAAAGAATGAATATGATAAAATATGGAGAATGAAAAAAAAGATATAAAATTCTAGCAAGAAATTTAAATTTAAAAAAATATTTCAACTGCTATTGCTTTAAAATATGTTGAAAATCACCCCCTCTGATTCCATAT
>QOCX01000106.1:438482-482243 GCA_005959815.1 Sarcophaga bullata
CCCAATTTCAATAAATTATTTGCTGCTGCGGATGCTTTGAAATTTCAATTTAATTAAATAAACCAGTAAATATGATTCAAAAATTAAAAATTCAAGTCACATGCTTAAGAAACAAATAGAAAAAGAAAAGATAAAATCTATTATAGTATAAAAAAGGGCGCCTTTGTGGTCATTAGGTCATTTCCAGTTTGAGTATTTTTTCTTTTTTTTTTTTCAAGACAAGAACCACATGAAAGGGATTCTCTCCCAATAAGCAAATGTCACCACATATTTGCTTGTAATGATACATAAAACTAACCCCTAAATATTAAAACCAATACTATTTGTAACGTCTATAATACAGAAATTGAAAAAACGAGGTATACTCTTAGGTATTTTAACAATAGAAAAGCATTGGGAGAGAAAGAAGTTTTTAATACAATCAATCTTGTTTAAATAGAATTATTTATGAACTAAAAATAAAATTTTTAAACAAAAACTTCCAAGAATATATTAAGGATGTCAAAAAAATATTGCCTACTTTATGGAGAATTTAAATTCAATAAAGTGTTTATTATTGGCGAACCAGTTTCTATGCTAAAACAGTTGATAATGGACAGTTGTACTACTCGATAAAGTGCAAACTCAATGCATTCAAGACCTAGCTCAACACAGAGCAGACTATTGTAGACCGAAGTAGAAATTATAATGTCAGCAGAAGTGTTGTTCCACGTTGGCATTGCTGTATTGCCCTCTTATAAGAACAAATTTTATAAAGGAAAGAATAATTTTGACAATTTTTTTTATAAAATATTAAAAACTAAAGCATACTTCTAGGATTTCTTTTTAAAGTTACTTGTGCTACCTATTTTATAGTAAATATTTGTTTAACGTAATAGAATAGAATTCTTTTCAAATATATCAACTCTCTTATGTCCTTTTACACTCTTAAAACGCATATAATATATGTCGTATGAGTTGTCTTTCACGCAAATCTTTATTAATGATTGAATTCTAAGGGACTTTCAAAGGCAATATATAACCTTAAGGCCTTAAATGACAGCAGACAATCAACCATTCATATGTTATAGAGAAAAAGGTGGCTTAAGATAAATTGTAACATTTTCACGAAGATACAATTGCACAAACAGTACTCAAATCATTAGGAATATAAAAGGAAACCTAATAATAACTAAATAAATACATTCTACACTTTGGAGTATTCACATTTTCCCTTTCCTCCTGTCCTCTAGACGAGTCTAGCTAAAAATATTAAACAGTGTTGCTGAGATATAATGACATAGTATGGATAACATTGTTTATAAATAAATAGTATAGCCTACTTAGGGGGGATGTAGTGAAAAAATACAAACGTATTATGGTTGTAATTTATATCAAATTATTTATTATCTTTATATTGAATGAATGAAAAGAAAATTTCAATATCTTATTAATGATAATGAGGCTAATAATATGAAGACATAAGAGAATAATAATAAAAACATATTGATGTTGAAGGCTTTTAAGGCATATGGAAGTTAAATTCAAAGTATACATACAAATCGCTTATCAAACCTTAAAGTATGCAATATATTTTCATGATATTTTATGCAAAAATGTTTATATAGTTTTTGTTCGTATAATATTTTATAACTTTAATTTATTTGAACAGCTAAGCTAAAAGTTCTGATTTTTAAAGCTATTCCTGGAAGTATGCTTCATTTTTTAGCACATATATATGTAAAAGTTAATAAATATATGGATGGACAAAGTACACGACTTTTCACGACGTTTCAATTCAATTATTCATATAATAATTAGCCTAAAAGTATGCTTCATTTTTATTGGTAAACTTAAATCTTTTATTATCTAAAATTTTACTTGCGAGAAGAGTGAAAATTATAATAAACTATTAAAAATTAACTAAATTTAGAACTCTTATTTTAATTTTGATTTGAGAATTGCTTAAAAAGCAAAGTTGTCATTTTTATTCACCTAAAAGTATGCTTATAATTTTTTTTTGGCATAACTTTAACCAAGCTTAATACTTTATGAAAATTAACAGTCTATCAATGCAAATATTCTCTATTTAGGACTTTCGCCCCAAAGTATGCAAAAAACAAAATTAATATCTTTACTTCGTTTAGTACCATAAATATATATTAGCTACGCTATAATAATCCTCCTTAAAGTAATCTTTATTCATAAAAGTCCATAAAGCATAAATGTTGCTAACCCTCACTCTTATTTCCATTTGGCAGTTTCACTTTCTCTCACTAATGACCTGACGGTGTTAATGTTTATGTAATGGCTGGATGAATGGCTAACCAGCGGGCTGGCTGGAGTATATATGGGAATATTATTACTTATAGATTTTTATCTTTGTTTTAATGACGCCAATCGAACTTCAAAGCTTTTCCGTTTTTCCCTTAAAATATGCTGCAATTATGTTTATTTTTTTGCCTTAAAATCAGAACATATTTTTCTTTGGAAAACATAATTTGTAGATTCTTTTAATGTGCTTCGTTTAAGGGCGCATATTCACTAGTCAGACTTGTATTTTGTTGGGCCAGATAATTTATAGTTTACGTTTTGGTCATTAGTAAAATACGATAAGAGCAAAAGTTTTTACAATTTTCGTCTTCTATTTTATTTTATTTTTTTTTTTAATTTGTTTTTACTTGTTTATGATATTTTTGTTATTTCTTGCAGTAGAATAAAGCATAATTTTAGGTGTTGGTAGTAGAGTTCAATGGTGTTTGTAATTATTAAGAAATTCGATAATCTTTTGGCAATAAATTCAGTTGAATTACTTACTCAAATGGCTTTATAATTTTAATGGATTTTTCTTTTATTTTTTTTTATTCAAGCTAATCAATAAAATAAAGCATATTTTAAGGCATAAGAAAATTAGAGAAACTATTTTTAGTATCAAACTTTAATTTTTCTCCATTATTTTTGCAACAGAAAAGGAAATAAAAATTGATTTTATCATTTATCTTTGAAATAAATGTCGTGTTTGATTTCATAATTTTTTTTTTAAATCTTTGGAAAAAATCCACAAACATATTCGTAAATTGTTTGCACGTTCGTTTTTATTTTAGAGGTTTTGTTTTACCTATTTTTTTGGTGTTTTAAAATAAATGCAAAAATAATAAATTGTTGCCTATTTTAAGGCTGCAATAATAAATGATTTGTATTGCAGGTATTTTAAGCTCCCTTAACAATTTATAAATTGCGTGTCGATCGCTCATAATTTTTCGCATTCATGACTGGCCAACAATTGTGGCTGTTGGTTTTTCTCGTTTTTTAAATATTCAAATCATGGCAAATAACAAACAAAAAAAAAAAAAGAACTCAAGTTAAAAACCACAATCAAATCGATAGACATTTACGTTTTATTTTCAGTAGAAAATCAAACAATACCTTTCAAATCCCTTACCCCTTAAAGTATGCTTTGTTTTAGCCTTATCAAGTTGACATGCCATAATTTTCTATAGCTTTACAGTCATCAAATATACGCTTATCGATCTTACCAATCAGCTATTCGTGCTGAAATTACAATATTTGTTAGGGAAATAGTAAATAAGGCTAGAAAATCAAACATTTAAATTAAACTGTATAACATTTTCTATAAAATAAATATTTGTATGAATTGGTTTTAAGCGTTCAACTCTTTCCACTAAAAGATGTTGTTGTTGTTGTTGTTGTTTATGGCTTCAATAAAATGGTCAATTGTAATGGCTAAAAGGGAAACACGCAAATTCATATTCTGCTTAAAATTGTAACATGTTTGTGGCCATAAAAATTATTTGGAATTTGTTTTTCCCATTCTTGCCTCTTGCCCTGTAAAGGGTTATTAAAATAATAGGAGAACAAAAAACAAAACAAAACTCAAGTCATTATTGTATTGTATTTATATGGATGACTGCATAGCCAGTTCAGTTCATTAATAGTTTTTTTATTTCATTTTTTTATTTCTTGTTGCATACTTTGGGGCATATAAACGTCCTTATTATAGTTTTATCGGTTTGATTTGCTTGTTTTTCTAATGCGGTTATGGGTTTTATTGGTCAGCCATCTACACACCATATATTAACCAAAAAAAGCTAACATTTATGTGGTCGTTCACATGTCTAAAGATTCTTATCGCTAGCTCGCCATATCGCTCTATAAAAGCATGTAAATTTGCTATGAAATTTAAATATTGATTCGTTAATAAATCACGATAAAAAAATTTAAAAATTCATAGAAATAAATGTGAAAAAAGACCAAATGAAATTTACCCAAATGGCAATACCAAACTAACAAAAAAGCAAAGTATACTTTAAGGCTTGAAATGAAACTAATTCCAAGAACTAACTCAATAACAATTAAAGTGAAGTACTAACTAAAACGCAAATGAAATACAAAAATAAAAACTATTAATGCATTTAATATGTATTTTTTATTTAAAAAAAAAAATAAATAAAGAAAAAACCAAAGCATACTTTTAGGTCATTTGGTCATGTGAGAAATAAATGAAATTTAGAAGATATTAAAATATAACATGAGACCTATCGATACCCAGGAAAATCTAAAAATCTATACTCATTTCATACAATCTAAAGTCTACTTTAAGGCTTCAAACAAAGATTTTTGTTAGTAAAGCAATTTTGTCAAAAAATTATAAAAATGTCTATGACGATAGACAGAATATTTACATACGGAAATATGCCATCAATTTTGGGAGAGAAAAAAATAAAAAATAAAATCTACTTTTAGGCAGTTTAACACCCTTTCGGTAGGAATAAACGCATACAAAACAAAAAATTGGCTTATTTATGCATATTTGGCATAAAAATGCTTGAAAACATATGAGAAATATAAAGAAAAAGGAAGGAAGTATTGAGAAAATTATGAAGCATGGAAAATTGTTACTGACAGATATGACAATAATGGCAATAAACATGGAAAATTTATTGGTTAAGGCTTGAAAAAAAATTTAATTTTTTTATGGTATTTTGTTTGTACTCGTACTTGATGTTTAACTAATGCCAAGGGCTTTAAGAAAAAAGTTTAATTTGTTTTTTTTTTAATTTTTTTGCTATTTAAGTCATCTGTTTATCTCATTAGCTTGTCAAAATATGACATTTCGTCACTAATTTTTTTCTCTTTCTCTCTTTAACCTTGTTTGTTGTTTTCCTTTGTTGTCATTACTAATGACTGAGAAAAACCCAAAAGACCCTCACTTTTACTATAAAAGACAAAGCAAAACTTTAAATACTTTGTATAAAAACCTTTGAGTATATACTCACATGAGTAATATGACAGTGGGGAAAAATAGTGATGGAATACTAGAGAGATTTATGAGGTAGATATTTTTAAAATAACAATTTAATTTTAAATTCGAAAGGATTAAATTTGACAAACTTAAACAGTAGAAACAGCTAACGAAATAACAGAGCTTGCCACGCCCACCTTTTATGGGCAGCTAGAGCAATAAAACGCAAATTTTAAAATTTCTTTGCTGTAGTTTTACTTCTTCCATACACTGTTGTGGGCTGTTGTTTCATTTTCTTTTTTCATCATATTAAAAATAAATTCAATTATTAGCCAGTCATGCCTAAGTCAGTCATTGGGTCGGTAATCATTTAAATGCATCATTAACAACAACATTTCAACTACAAAAACTACAACAACCAGCCCATATGTATTGAAATAAAAAATGAAATAAAAGTAGAATGTCAGAAGGAAAAATATAGAAAAAGTGAAAGAAAAAAAAAAGAACGTAAATACACTCGTGTTGACATTTGATAAATTATGTTAATTAGTCTATAAGGGAGAGTGAGTGGTTTCATTTGTTACACAGACTGTCTGTCTGTCTGTCTGTCTATCTATTCTTCTTTAGATACTCTAGTGTTGCTGTGTGTTTTTTTTTCTTCCTCACTTTACAAGTACAGAAAATCCATGTAAAAAAATGAACCGGAGAGACAAACAGAAGGATGGTGTTTAGAAATTGCAGGACATACTGGCAAAAACAAAAAACCTGGTAATTTTTATTTTTATTTTTTGATATTAAATGGCTAGACAGACGGACTATTTAGGTGTGTTTAAAACTAATTAATTAGAATAAAAAAAATTAATTATTGTGTTTTATTTTAAAAAAAAAGGAGGAAAATTGAATTCATTGCAAACTTAATGTGTGATGAAATTGCCATGTGAAAGCAATTTAATGAAGGACAATTGAATTTAAAAATTTACCAACAAGAAAAACGAGTTAGGTTTGAAAAGGTACCTCTTTTTGTCCATTTTCTTATGGCTTTCTTAAAGGCCTTCTCTTTTTAAACGTTTCAAATATTTTTTCTTTTGCAGATGACAACAATATTTTCTAGCCGCACTCTAACATATAAAATTTGCATTGCTCCACTTATTTGAGGGCGCCCTAGAATAAACCTCGTCCCTCTTAAATTAGGCCTCCCTAAGTTGTTGAAATTACGAAGCTTCCGTGTTGGTTTAATGAAATATGACGGATATGGAATATGATCCTTCCTGGTTTCGATGAAAAAGGAAATGCAGCTTTCAATGAACATCAGCTAGGATAGCCTACTGGAGCAGTCAGGTAGAGTCTCTTTATCCGGTATTTTAAAATTTTCTACTGACTATGCTTCAAAGGATTTATGACGTCTGCATGATTGAAATCAATGTAACTTGAGGGGTAGAATTAGAGATATTGCTTATGACGTGGTTCTATAATTTCATGAGTTCACGAAAACCTTTAAAAGGAATTAAACTTGTGTGAGTAATCATTGTACCTCACTTAGGGAGAGCAATGGGACTTAGTTTCAAGCATCATTCAACCAGTTTTGGTTAACATAGCTTCATGTTTGAAATGTGTTGAGTTAGGGCTATGAATTATTGTTTTAATTTATTAAAAGGGGCGTGGCAAATTTAACACATTTTCCTTTTTTCTTATTTTTCTCTTTCATTTTTCTATCGATACTAACGATTACAATAGCTTTTCTTTGCAACATTAAAGCTGTCAATAATTTTACATTCAAATGAGTAGCTGAACTAAATTGCGAGCAAACGGAAATGAAATTCTAAATGCCAAAGCAATTCATATTTCCTTAAAAGAAAACTCATATAAATTTTCAATAAAACATTTTTCCTTTACGCTATGTATTCCTCGCTATAGATTTAATGGCCTATTTTGGCTTAAAGATCACGCTTCCTTGCATATCCTTTTTTTCAATTTCTTTTTTTTTATTTTCTGTTCAGCGTGGTTTGTGGAACCCTTAGGAAAGCCATAAATTTTGTTAAAAAAAAAAATCTTAAAATATCATAAAATTTGACATTTGAAAATTGTCGAGGATTTCAAATACACAGACACACTCTCACACACAAAGACGCCGTCAATACCATTACAATACTGAAGATATCTAACGTTGCTGTTGTGCTATGTCTTCTTACAAAAGCCAAAAGGAATCATCGTTTATAACCATGACGCCATATGCAAATGTCTCACACCAATACAATGACGTGAAGAAAAAATAAAATATAATAACTGTTCATATCATATACGAATACAACAACGACAACAACAAAAAAGAAAAAAGATAGAGGGAAATGTTATGTGTTGGAAATATTCAAAAAATATTTACAAACGGAAATATAAACTGAAATATGTAAGGATATGTGGCGTATAAGGAGTAGTAGTGGTAACTGTCGTCGTGGTGGTGGTGGTGGTGGTGGTTGGTTCAATAGTCGTATCGATAGACATGGCAAGCATCCTCTTGTGCAAAAGGATTCAAAAATTCGACACGCGTTTAAACAATATTTTTTAGTTTTCCTTTTCTTTTTTATTTCTTTTCTAAAATATTCAATAAAATATTCTTTTATTGTTTTTCACTCTACAACAACAACAACAACAAGTAAAATCTGTGGTTAGAAAGGGCAGAAGGGATGGGGTATGGGATACAATTTATTGGAGATAAAAAACAAAACGAATATAAATATTTTGATTCTTTACTTCGTCTATATTGGTGTACGTGTGTATGTATTTCCATAGCCAAGTGTTAAACTCTTTTCATGTATGAATGCGGTATGTTGATATGTATGTGAGTTGAGTATGTGTTGTGTGTTAAAAAAAAAATGAAGTGAAAATTTCCTTATGATGTCATAAGTTCTTGCAAAAGCCATAAACTATGCTGGAGTTTATTCTGGGCTCTGTCTTCGGGATTATTTTGTAGAAACATTTTTTACAGTTTTATTAATGATGTCAGTTAATAATGGCAAAGGAATAAAATCAAGTCAATGAATTTGAAAACAATGAAAGGGTTACAGAGAACTCAAACAGATACACACACACACAAGGAAATTTAAAAAATTTAAAAGAAAAAAAAATATCTGTTCGCGCAGTGTTAGGATTTCATTCAAGAACAGAAAAATCTCTTTAAGAAATGGCTAAAATGGCTTTCCTAGCCATAAATGACTTGAGAACTCAAATCTTTAGTCGTAGAAGGAGGCAATCGCATTTGTAAAGACATCTTTAAATCTCCCTTCAATAGCTTCCGTGGCAGAAATTAAATCGCTTTTCTTAAGGACATGTTTCTCGTCTAAATAATCTTCCATCTTAACGATGTAGCGAAAGAACGATCTTTACCCAAAGGCGAGCCACAAACTCCCATACAACTCCTAAGAGTTCTAAACTCATCAGCCATGACAATTAAAAGGACTATTATTGCTGGTTTTGAATCATTAGGGTCTTCGTTTTAAAACTTCTGAGATATTCCTCGACAGACCCCTGAAGGAACACATTCAATCGGAATGACATAGGGTGTGGTCATCATACCGAAGACGGAGACAACTCGCAAACTACGTATTAACGACCTATCTGTTGTAGCACTTTCTTCTTGCAATCATGCAAATATCAGTCGTTGGTATCAGTTTTCGAACTTCAGATCAGGAAATATTAATCTCCAATAGAAGATACAACTTCCGCACAGTAAAAGGAAGTACATTGAGAC
Source organism: Sarcophaga bullata (assembly GCA_005959815.1). Taxonomy (NCBI): domain Eukaryota; kingdom Metazoa; phylum Arthropoda; class Insecta; order Diptera; family Sarcophagidae; genus Sarcophaga; species Sarcophaga bullata. The sequence continues at coordinate 447,470 of QOCX01000106.1, forward strand.
TGTCTTGCCCGTACAAAGGCAAAGTATGTGCACAAAAGGAGTATGCTGCAAAGGTTTATTTCTTGGTGCCTTTAGCAATATGGATTTCAGAATTTCGTAAATGATGATTGATGAACCCGTTCATTGCATAGAAAATTATGAGGCTGACTGTAGGGCATTCGAATGGTTAGGGTTAAACAGCAACACGATGACCACGTCAATATACTGCTGTACTGCTGTTGTATATTATTTTGGGTTGCAATCAATCCACGCAATCGAATCAGAAAATAGGCCTCCTAAATAAAAAATATGACTCACTTTTATTCTTTTTAAATGCGATTTTTTTTTGTTTTCGATATTTTCTATAATAATTCGCACCCTTTTTTTTATTAATTTTGTGTGTGTGTGAAAAAAAACGCATTTATTTTTCAGTTATTGTAGGAGTTTTGGAGCTGATTTGGTTCCCTTTCTTCACGCCTTTTTTTTTGGCAACGCATGATCACCTTTGTAGTTAATAAATTATTTTGCATTTATGTTAATGAGACAATTTTTGTTGAAGCAAAAACATAAATTTACTAAATGTCACCCATGTTGCACAAAAACAACAACAACAACAACAACCATGACTACAATGACGATGATGATGTTGCAGTAGAAGACACAACACCAGCAACTACTGTGCCTTATGGAAAAACAAGCATGCAAAACGCCAAATCATTGATTCTTAATGAAAAAAAAAAAAAACTGCACAATAAATTAAGGGAAAGGGAAATTGTCCCGTCTGCGTAGGTGCAACGTGTGGCATATTAGAGCCAACAACGACACAAATTAATGCCAGCACATGTTAAAGGTAATGAAGTTATAATTAAAATTCAATTTTTTATCTTTTGCTCTGCTCTGCTCTACTCTGCTTTGCTCTGCATAAACACAGGGAAAAAGTAAGGAAAATAAAACAGAAAAACGAAATGATCAGAAATCATAATCGAAAGCCAGACAGCATATGCATATATAGACTCGAGAGCCTATCAGCAGGACAGACATTGCAGATTATTTGAAAATTTATCAAAAAAAAAAAATATGAATTTGATTTATGCTTGGAATTGGTAGATTGAGACATTATGAAAAACGCCTCTGGCTGTCAAAGATGAAATTGGCAATTGCAAACGATTTTTGAAAAAAAAAATTGAAAAATTGAAAAATTTTCAAATTAATTGCGTTAATTGCCAATGCACTAAGAGAAAAAGAAATTTTCTTTTTATTGTAAAATTTTCATGAGACATTGAGGCATTGAGTTATAAATGGTTTAAGATCTCGTGATTGATTTTGTTTGAGACCCTTGAAATGAATTTAACGTGATTCCATGGTTCAAACCTATAGCTCAGACATTTAGAACAAAACAAATTATAAAAACAATTTCTTTGGACGCTTTCTATCATCAGTCTTTTGGCAAAAACTCTTAGAGTAAATAAAATTGCCAAGTAAAGTTTCTCAAAACTCTGATGTTCGGGGGACGACTTTAAGCTGTAGGTACCGCCTGTTGGATGTAAGAAGCTACGTTGTAATCCGAACTGTAATGGATGTAATGACAAATTAAATTATGTAAGCTAGTCAAGTCATACAGCATTAGTTATCGCTCTATATAGCCAGGATTTGACGACTAGTTTGAGTCCCCATCTTTCACAAAATAGAGTGTGCCACGTAAGTTGGGTTTCATAGGGATCCCAATCAATCAATCTGGGCTCTTGCGTAGATGCTACAGAATATTTTCTTGTCCTTTTAAACAATTATTATCATTTAGATTTTTATTTCGAATATTTTGTATTTAAAATTTGTAATTTTTGTTTGAATTACTTTCCACTTTATTATTTGAATATGAGGGATTAATTTTTTACATCTTTATTGGCAAACAAAAAAGAAAATTGTAGCATTTGTACGCGTTATTTTGTAAAGAATTAAATAAACATGTTTAATGAAATTTGACCTGAAAAAAAGCCTTCAAGCGATAATATTTATTTACAAAAAAAAAGCGAAAAAACGAAAATTTATTTTTTAATGGAAAAAATTCATAATTACCTTGAAATGTTTGTTTTTAACAACAAAAACCGAAAAAAGAGAGTGGAAATCCTTAAAATCAATACCCAAAAACAGAAAAAAAAAAACTAAATTCTAATGGTTTTTGAATGAAATTAGAAGAAAAAAAGGAAAACAAAATAGGCATTAAAAACTGAAAAAATGCCGGGAAAAAAACCGTTCAAAATGAAATCATCAAAAAAGACTAAGGGGAATGAGAGGATGAGCCAGCTAGGGCATAAAACCACCACTTAAAAATTAAACAATACCGTTATTTCTATTATTATTATCAGCTTTTGCCATCACCATTCACCAACACTCCACCTTTTTCAGGCTTTTATGCATTTACATACACTATACACAGACAGACACAGGCAGGCCGAGCAGGGCAGAGGTATTGTACTATTTTTCTTAAGCTACCTGAGGCAAATTTTCATAAATTAACAGAGAAATCCTCGAAAAAAAAAAAAAACTTTGAAAAAATGTGATAAAAAAACGGGAAAATTGCTTTGAAATAAAAAATCGTTAAAAATCCGTCTCTTACATATTATTCAAATACAATAGCAGGCTAAATGGCTGAAGGGAAATAAAAACAGGGAACAAGACAATAATATCCCAAAAATCGAGCGAGCTTATCAACAAATTTATGGAAATGTTAGCATTACAGTTCTATACTTGATTACCTTGAATGAAAAACTTAACAAATAAATAATATTTGTAAACCAAAAAAAAAAAAAAAATGGGCGAAAAAACTTTATTTCCCTAAGAAAAATTAAGGGAGTTTTGAGTAGGAATCTAATGAAACTGCTAATAACAGTATATTACAATAAAGTGAAACTTCGTAAGTAAAATGAAAGAGATTTTCTTTAAAAGTTTTTATAATGTCATCCTAGTAGTACCACAGAATAGTACATTACAGGCATTGTCTGACAGTGAAGAATTTTTGCATACCCAGTCGCAACCGCTACACTTATTTTTCTAAAATGCAATGAATTTCCTAAAAGTTCTAATAAATAAATCTTACCTTATAAATAGGCTAACAATTTCCGATTCATTTTACAGCCCAGTAATATGCTACAAACATTAATTTTCTTCTCTGCCTAGAACTATGCTTTAAATATGAAAACTGCCCTTATAAATTTACAAAATTAATAACGCGTCTATCCATTATCATTTCATCAATCTAACAGCCTTTACTGACTCCTTCAACAAGTTTATATTTTGAAATGTCTGTGACAAAATCTTTATTTTCCCAAAAACCGCTTGAACTTTGAACTTTTATCGTTTTGTGGTCCTTTCTTTTAAAACGCTATTGAATTTTATTTTATTTGACTATTAAACAAACATACCGGAGAACGTGCTTTTGTTTACTTTTCACATTTGCTGTTTTCAAAGTTAAAGTGCCTAAAATTATGCTACACAATAGAAAATCATAAAAATAATCATAAATGTTCGAAAATTTTGTGTTTGTTTGTTGTTGCCGAAATGTGTTCATTTACAAGTACCTGTTCTTTTGCACTTCAGCAACAAATTTTATTTATAAATACTCTAAAAAGTGTTTGTGCATGTATGTGTGTGTAAGCGCCTAAATGTATGCTTTATAATATACATACATATGTGTATTTGTAATTTGTACACTTATATTTGAGTATTATCGAGAAACTTTAACAATATTCAAAACTACGTGCCCCGTTTATATGCTACGCTTTATTGGTGTTTATTTCGAGTAGCCCAAAAGAACGGTGGGGGCAGGGGCAGCGTTTTAAATGAAAGTGTAAAATTATTTGTTTTGATAAATAAGTGTTGAGGCATTTCATGTGTAAAAGTTTGAATATATTATTAACCAGCAAACATTTAAATCTAACACGATTAAGTTGGCAACATAATCAATTGCCGTAAGAACAGATCTACGCCATTTGCCGTTCAAATGAGGGTCATAGCACGGTATAAGAAGAAATAGAAATAGAAAGAGTCGCTCACAATTAATATAAACAAGTCTCCTGACTGAACAGTACAGTTCAACCAGCTGCCAGTCTTTGAAAAGATCAAATCAAGCTTGTGTGTTGGTCTTCCAGAATGTTGAGGACGAAAGACGATAGGAAGAAAAGTTAATGTTAGTAAAGCTTAAACCATTGATATTTAAAGTGTATTATATGGACATCTCTGTCACTATAACTATCCTCTAGAGGAATTGCATAATGTGTAGGCATGCGCTTTCCTGCTAGTGGCTTCTAAAGAAGTATTGTGTCCTTTACCAATGATTGCCGCTAGTTCCACGCAGACTTCTTTCTATAATCTGACGGATCTATCGTTACTGGACCCACAATGGATCACTGAATCTACTGATATTTTGAGCTGGTTTTCAAATGGATTCTAAAGGAGTCTTAAGATTGATTAAATGGGGAAGTAGAATCGCTTCATGCAGTATCACAATAGTTACATAGATTTCGATAAAACTGCGAATCGGTCCTTCAACTTGCCCTATATAAGCCTTTAGTCAGGACTACGGGTATGAGTTAGGAACTACTCCATGCCAACTAGTTTCCCTTAAAATTTTTGAAAGAAAATTGTAGAGCGGAGGCTCAATATGAATAGTTTTGATTATTATACTGTTTGCTGGGTTATGTTGCATAGTTATTTTAACCTTTTCATTGAAGTACTGTTTTAAAACAATAAAATGATTATTATTGGTATTGTTTTTTTGAAACTATTAAACTTTAACAATTGAAATAATGGTGAGGTTAAATGGTTGAATAGTTCAATAAGAATTAAAATCTATTGAAGATGCGAGAAACGTGAGTTAAGCAAGATATTAAGGATATCAAGTGGAAAATAAAAATAATTTCGAAATAACAGATATATTATCTGAGGTTAAAGGTAATAAAATAAAACTATTGACCTTCTTCCTTTCGCCAGTTAACTAATCATCGATAAATTATTGATAATTTCCTGTCATAATTTGTTCTCTTTTTTTATTTGCCAAAAATATTATTTCCTATAAAAATCCTATGAAATGGTAGTAAAGATTGATTACAATGCCGTCATAAATTTCAATCAAAAGAATATGAAAATAAAAACCAAACAAAATCTTAACCACAGGACAAATACATTTCCAACCAATCCAATACCACCAATATAGGGAATGAAAGAAAATTTAAGAAATTTTTCAACTGAAAATCAAAATTGATGATTATTGCCTTTTGACAGCTCAAATCATATAAAGGAAACAAAAAATAAAAAGAAAAAAAAAACTACGAAAAAAGTAAGGAAATCCCAGTAATGGCAAGTGTATAGATGGCAACGGTCTGTCAGGCTGGAGGCCAGTAAGACGTTTTATAGAGATGGTAGGTTATAAAAATTAAATAAAATATATAGTTTAAGTAGCCATATTTTTCCATTGTATCAACATGTAACAATAAAAATCAGAAGAGACCAAATACAAGTAACATTATGTATACAATAGCTAGGGTAAGAAAGAAATAAAAACACATACTCACTTGCAATCATAAAACTGCCAACAGCTGCATGTTGTTATATGTCCTGTTATTGTCCTGGCCAGGACCAGAAAAATAAATATCCAGTTATTGTCTGACTATGGAAACTCAGTAAGGAATGGAGTTGGTGAGATGGCGGCTGTAAGCAGAGAGAAAACAAAGTTTATTTCATTCGTTATATTCGTTAACAATGTTGTATGTGAGTATCAATAAAATACTAAAAATGAAAACAAAAAAGATTCTCCATACACACATACACATATTTATGAGCATGTTATAGTTAAGTGCAAAATAATAGAAGAACAATATTATTGTACAACAAAAAAGTCTACGTACCCTACCTACTATTATCTCTTTATAGAAACTCATATCAAAAACAGTGGTAAGCAAAAGAAAAGAAACAAAGAAAATTTTATAAACAGTTGTACTAAAAGGCAGCAATAATTATAAGGCATAGGCAAATGTCGATAAGGCAGTTGACAGTCTGTTTGAATAATATTCCTACTTGCCTTCCGACGATTTTACAATTATCTTTCACGATTTTCACTTTTTTTTTTATCAATTTAATAACTTTAGCAACATGATTCAAACTTGTTGGTATTGTTTTGTTACCCACTGTAGGAAAAAGTGAAAACAAAAATTGTCGCTTGAAATCTTTAGAGAAAAACTTAACTTTTTTTGGGGGAAAAAGAAATCAAAATCGCACGTTTTATACTTGCCGAGCTCTAAACACAAAAATATCAATGTGTGTGCGTGCATAACATTTTAGCCTCCACAATTACCGGAAATACACACACTATAAGCTACTTTAGTTTATGGGACCTGTATGTGTTTTTTTTTTGCTTGTTTTTCTTTTTGGGTATCCTTATGGCCTTAAGGTGGGGACTGATGGCAAGATATCATTTATGTTTGTTGTTCGAATGGCCAAAAGCAATAATGCACTCGACACTTTTATTTCTTTTTCATTAGCCATACCCTGGTTGTTGTTGTTGTTGTTACTTATACTGTTCAACGAAGGAATACCAAAAGGAAAGCCAAGTAAATGATTATTTATCGAAGAAACAATTCAACAGAAGCAGCAGCAATAGCAGAAGCATACGCAGCAGTAGTAGTAGTAATAGTTGTTGTTGTAGTAGTAGTAGTAGCCTTTATGTTAAAGCCTCTAAGTAACAAAGAAGACTCCAACCAAGTAAAAATGTTGGGAGACTATTTTTATGAGTTTGTCTTAAGTAAACCAGCAACGCAAAAAAAAATAGAATAGAAAACGAACAGGAAATATTAAACGTTAGCCGACATCGAACAATTGTCATAAGTTTTCATAAGCTCGAGCAAAATAATAGAAAAATCATAATAGCGTTGACATTAAATGAACAGTTTATGATAGATACTCTCTAGTCTAGCCAAAGCAAACGAAAATCAAAAGTTAATAAGCCTTTATGCTGATAACTGCTTCGTTCTATTGTGTCCATTAATGATCTTTGGCTTTAAATTAAAGTGTTATTTTCTTTAGCTTTGTTCAACTCATTAGATCGCCAGTAATTTTTGGTTACACCAACCAAACCAAACAGCAACCAAGCAGCAGCAGTACTTGTCATGTCAAGCCATAAACACAGTATTGCATGCCAATTAGTTGTGGTGTATCGTTTCTGCCACAAATCTGTGGCATAGAATTTTCTTTCGTTGCTGTTTTCTGTTCTGATGTTTTTTTTTTCTTTTTTTATTTGATTTCATTTCATTTAAAATTATCATAAATTTTGATTAAAATCGATTTAGTTGCCCATGACTACTGTGTTGTTGGCCAGAGACGACGGTGATGTGATTTGATTTAAAATCATTTAACGAACTCGTAATTTTCTTTAACTTTGCTTACCTTCATGTACATACATACGTACTACGTACGTACGTACGTATAACACCACGTTGATTACAATTTAATAAATTTTCTTTAGCACTGATCATTTGGTGATTACGCCATAGGCATGGACTCAAAAGCAGTAAGGTAGAGGGCAGCAGGTAGCAGCAGAAAAAAATTGTCGATACAAGTAACCGCAAAATATTTGCAAAAATCAAAGTGTTTAAACTCACTCTATACAGGGTATTCACATATGATTACAACACTAAACTCAAGTCAAATGTTATAAATTCTTGTTATCATGATTGCCTATATTATTTCCACTTCAGCCTTAGCCGTTGTGTCAATACAGTGGCGTATATCTTCCAAAGGATTTATATTTCTGTCTTGACAATTTTTTTTTCTTTCAACTCATGTGGAATAATACCTTTAACTACGCCTGTTAAACTTCCTTTGCATTGTTAAGAATCTGTTTGTTTCGTTCTACTCCCTTCTATGCTGTTTGCTGTCTATTTTCCTTGTGGCTTTTGATGTTCAATAATTGCAAATACCTTCCTTCCCATGTTCATGTCCTTGTGTTCATGTTAATGTTCATGTTCATGTTTTAGCGCTCTGTGTGGATCAACAGCACAGTGTTCAATTTTATTACAATATCGGATTTAAATCAGTGACGCATTGCAGACTAAATTGATCTTTTATCATGCATCTACAAACACACATTTTAACATTCTTTTGTTGGATTGTTGGTTCTCGTTGCTTGGCTAAAATAAAGAACAAAGAAAAATGGTCAAGAGCTTGAATAGAATGAACAGAACAGATAAAAGGAATTTGATATACGCAAAGGGTAAAGGAAAATACATGTTGAACCAATTACTGTGGCAAGGGCAAGTTTAAATCATTGTAAGAACTGTCCTGGGATTTCTTAGAGAGATTTTGGATCAAAGTTAATCCTCATATAAGTTCCGGTACACACGGATATCGTTGGAAATTGCATTGCTGATGAGCTGCTTAGGATCGGTATGTAGCTTGCAATCTCCGCCGTGTTAATTTGTGTATTACTTCACTCGTTTTACGGGAAATTTCCATATCGTTGGTGCCAGGAGGTTACCTTTAACATTGCTTAACTCTGCTGGAAAGATGAAGCCAAATGGAAAAAAAAACTTTCTCATCTCCAAGCATATTGTAGAATCCTTTTCATTAGTCCTTCCTTGCAACCCGACCCCTTATTACCTCCCATACAGTTAAGTTAGGCCAGATTATCCGTAACCATAAGTAAATACGGCGCCAATATTTGTACTTGAAAAAAATCATCTTATAACTGCTGGCGGTTTCCCTCTTCTATCGTTCTATTGCTATTCTACAAGGCCACACTACATAAGCTATGTCCCTTATCTCTGTGCATGCCTTCATTATTCTGTGCATGTCTTAATCTTACAATAGTTTGCCTGCCTTGCTTGCCTTGCCTTGAATGCTTGTTGTAAATTGGCAATGCAGCAGACTTGCGACAATTATTCAAACAAATCAATTAAAATTTTCAAACTTCTGACAACACCTCTCTTCATTCATTCATTCTTCACTCTACACATCGTAATTTCAATTCAATTTCTGTTCCTTTTTCAAAGTGAAGTGAGTCATCAAACTAAACTAAAAAAAAAATGCTTATGAATGTGCATGTGAATGTGCATGTGAATGTGTTGTTGTCAACATGATGTTTCTGATTATTTGCCGCCTATTTGACTTTTATGTTTTCACAGCTGTTCCCCTGTGAACAGAACGGTCTGTGCTCCTAAACTCATATATTTTTGTGTGAATGAGTGAGTGAATGTAGTTTATTTGTCTTTTGAAATCGAATCAACAAATAAATGAATGAATGAATGACTGACTGACTGACTGACTGCAAACCAAAGGAGCGAAAGGAACAGAAAAAAAAAGTGTCATCAAAAGCACCGGCTTTTCAATTTCGCTGCTGGAATAGAATAGAGTCGGAGACAGAGCTACAAACAGAGAGAGAGAGAGAGAGATAGAGAGCGGGTAACAACCAAAGAAAGGAACAGAAAAAATCAAAATCAATTGAAATTCTTGCTGAAATCCATACAATAAAAATGGAAAAACGCCTGGAACTTCACCGAACTGAAGTGAGGAGTATGCCAGTGTACATGGCACAACACAAAACGAATTGATGACTACTTCAATCGTTTGGCAATTGCTTGGCAATCGTATCGTGTGATAATGATCATCTTCTCTGTACTGATATTTTATTTAAAAGCGTGTGCGCGTGTGTATTTGCAAAGAAATGATCATGTCATGATGATTGCAATCATACCGACCGACTGGCTGAATGGCTGAATGCTTGGCAGGCCTGAATTGAGTGGCTGAATGGTAAATTCAATTTGACATTTAAACATTATTGCACGTTGCAAATTTAAATTGATTGGAATTTTGTTAAGTTAATCAAGTGGAACATGACATTGACGCTTTTGTTTGTTTGTGGCGGAATTAAGCAGCTTAAAAAGCAGCGAAAAGGAGTTGTTCTTCTGTGCAAAGTATTGCATTATTGGGTCACTGGTCACTGTTGAAGTCAAGAAATTTTGATCACGTCCGCTTCAAAGCATTTCAAAGTATTTTAAGATAAAAATTGTTTTTTTTAATTTAAATTTATAATGATTATTTAAACAGTATTTGATTTCATTGAGACATCTGTTGTTGTTAAGGATTTTCGTTATCAAGGTTTTTCTCTAGACTTAATTGTAAATTAACTACCAATGACGCCTTATGCATAAATTTTCTATCTGAAAAAAAAATATCCTTTCTTATAAATTTTGATACACTAGAGAGATTGGATTCTTTTTGTTGTTATTTTTGTTATCCTTCGTTTCAAGTTTCCATAGATGTTTGAAGGCAAAAGGCAAAGTGGAGAAAAAATATCCTTTTTTTTTCAAAAGCCACTTGAGGCTTACATTGTTCATTTGCGCCTTCATTATCTCAGGATTTGAAGCAAAAAAAAAAAAAAAAAAAAAATGGTAGCGCAAGCAAAAGAACAAAAAAGGATTAAAAAATAAATCACTTGTTTGGCTGGCTAGAAAGAAAAGAAAAGAAAAAAACGAAACGAAATTTGTTCCGTTTCAAAGACAGTTTCCTTATGCTTTCAAAAGAAAATACCATTCAAATCGAAGTATAAATTGTACGATTAAGACATAGAAATAACCCAGCATACATAGTTACAAATACACAAGAGTTTGTCACTAGCAGAGCTCAGAACGAAAGTTAAGTTCTAGTGGAAGACGAATTAGAATATAATTGTACATTAATGTAGGAAAAAAAGGGGTGCTTCAAATCAGCAATTTTGGTTTTTCCTTAGTCCCGTAATCTGTTTCCCTTGTTGCAGCTCAATATACCATTGCCTACAGCGTGTGATTCTCAAGGAATTATCTTCAGCATATGGTAGATACGCCAAACGCTGATCTACACGCTCTAAAAGGCCTAGACGATAACATCAAAGTCTAATCAAACCCTCAAATATTGGTGAAAGCCCCACAAAATATGATTAAGTGATGTAAACTTTACTGGTTACATATTTTTAAACACACAGCAGAGCTATCTGTACTCCATTAAACTGCTATGGAAAATCCTGTGTCCTTTTCTGCCATCAGAAGGCAAAAAGGAGAGAGAGAAATTAGATTTCCGACAAGCATAAATAATGAGCAATATATTGCGGAAATATCGGATCTCATGAGTATTAGGTTGAGTACTTAGAATGCTCTACTGATAGGAAAAAGAATGTGAACTCTTTGGTTTTGAGCTTCAATGATAATCCTTAGGCGTATTTCTATTGGAAGTACTTTTGAGTCCCATATTACGACTGTTTAAAGAATTATTTGAGCAAGAAACAACAAGAATAATTACAAGACTTGCTGGGTTATGGATTACTTTTTTTAATTGTTTCTGTCCAATTCTAAAACTCATACCAGTTAATGAGCTAAAAATTGTTTAAACAAAACTGTGTTCATTTCTCTTCATTTTTTTTCTTCTTGATTTCTTGAGCATTTTCTTTTTTTTTTTTTTCTTTCATTTTTCTGTAGATTTCCTTTCAAGGTTTTAAAATTAATGAAGATTTTGTTTTATTTCTTCTTCTTGATGCTTGTTATAGAGACAAGAGAGTTAAAAAAAAAGGGTTGATTGGTAGCAACACTTGTGCGAGGTCCTGGCAAAAATAAAAAACCAAGAAGAAAAAAAGGAGCAGAAATCATTTGATTTTTAATTACGTTGATTTTTTTTTCTAAAGGAATCAAAACAAAAAAAAAATAAAAACAAAGAAAAAAAAAATAGGAATTGAAAACAATTCCAAACGGAACTTATGGTAGCTTTCATTCATGGCCTAAAGTGTTACAGTCTCTAAGGACTTTTAGCCAGGATACTTGAGCCACTTTTCCAATGATTCTGTATCGTTTTTGCACGATTTTTCTTCTCTTTTTCTAAATGAAATTGAAGAAAAAAGGCAAAAAAAACAAATCTTAATATTGGGTTTTTCAACTTAATTAAACTGCTTTTTTTTTCCTATTCTCTGCTCTTATTCTGTTTTGATTTCTTTTTTTTTCTTTTTTTTGGTGTTTTTGTTTATTTTTCTTAAACAAAATTGTGACGGTTTTGGGTACAGAAATAAAACACCAACTGTCATCATATTGGCCATAACTAATTGACAGCTAAAAGTGATACAGAAAAATTTTCTTTAATTAGCAACAAATTATAGAAGAAATTTTTAATTTTCGTCAAGGCAAATTACACAAACAAAACAATGACTAGATGATATTTGTAAAAGAGAGAAGAGAGAAATTTAGTAAACAAAAAAAAAAAAAAAAAAAAAAAAAAAAAAAAAAAACGAATTCATAAATCAGAAGGTAATATTGGAGGTTTCAGGATAAGAACCGAAAGTGAGGGAATTTCCATCAAATCCATATTCATGCATCAGTTTTAGAACTTAGTATACCCTGGGAACCAACTTTTATTCTTTACAAAGCCTAAAATACTCTCTAATTTCAAAGCTACGACAGAACTACACCGACTTCTCGCTAGGCATCTACCCAAGAGAACTGGAGAATCTTCTATGCTTGTATACTGTCAGACTATACAGTTGCTGTCAGCCGATAACATACTATTTGCCGCTTCTATGGTATCATGTTTTTGCTACAGTTTGATGAATTGTGCCTGGTCATACTCACGTCTTCCAAATCCTATGAAACATAGAATACTGTCTTCCCTGGCAAAATATTTTGTCCTGTATGTTCCTGTATCTAGGAACCAATTTTATTACCAAAGCATTATTTGAGAGCTGTTGTTGTCCTTTTTATCCCGCCGCTACTAGCAAAGACCAGAGACCTCTTAAGTCGCTTATCCGTGCTTCTGTATGCCGCAGAAGCCTGGCCACTTTTAAGCACCGACTTAGCAGCCGTGAGAATATTTGAGAGAAATGTCCTACATAGGATGCTCGGTCAATGATGAATTGAAAGAGTTCATGACTGTTGTGCAGTGCGTTAACATCCAGCGGCTAGGACATGTCGTTCGAAGAAGGGGCGGGTATTTGCTGCTGGAATGAACGGAAGATGGCATAGAGACCGAATTGAAGAAGACCTGTCATCAATTGGTGTGACAAACTGGCGAATACTCGCAAGTAGCAGACGCATCTGGACGGGTATGTTAAAGCAGGCCGAAATCCAATAAACACGTGGTCGATTATGTAATTAAATAAGAACGTCTTGTCCTCCATTCAATGGCGGAAGTGTTATCCGCATAGATGTTAATTAAATTCGTTTGCATTCTTGCTAACAGCAAGGATTTTTCACTGGAGAATTCTAGATGTAAACAATTCAAGTTTTTTGGAGGGTTTTCTCTTACATTAGAATCCCTTTGTGTAGGGTTATCGATTGGAATCAGTGTGCCCAAACAATTTGGAAGTTTAATAGTTTGTCTGACCTAAAGGCAATTGAAATTGAAGGGTGTTAGGAGTAACTGAGAAGATCAATTCTTTTAGAGTGCGCTTCAATTCATTGGCTCTGAAATTTACTAACGACTATTTCCTATCAATGTTGTCTTATATAGACGTCTTACGATGTTTGAAAAAGGGAAAGAGCATAAGCAAATCATTATTTTGATGTTTAAAAGAAGGAAAAAACTTCGATTTATTCTTTGGTATCTTTAGCCAGCTTGAGTTTGAGTTCTTTCTTAGCAAAGTAAACACTTTAATCACGTCAAAAGAAATTTATCTTCAATAAAAGTATAGAAGAAGCATAAAAAGTTCATGGTTAAGTATGAGAGACGTGGCAATAAAGGCAATATAAAGATGATTTTGTTTAACAATAAATTGAAAAAAAAAAACAACAAAAAAGTCTGTCTTGTTAACATTAAGCTGTCTGGATAATCTGTTGTTAAATAAAACATCAAAGTCGATAACTTCTTTAGGTTTTCTTTTCTTTTCTTAAAGAAAAAAAAAAAGAAAATTTTTGGAGCAAAAAGTGCGTTTAAAAAATTGATTTGAAAAAAAAGAAGGAAAAACAATTTAAAAAACGTTTTAAGTTTTGATGGCAAACAATGGCATTAAGAGATAACCATTGAAATATTGTGAACTGCCACAGAATTTAAAAAAAAAGAAAAATGTTGAAACAATTAGTATTGGATTACAGAGAATGAATGCATATGACAGGATATACTACAACATGGTGTGGAAAAACAAGGTTAAAGTCATTTATTTTGCCAAAAAGGACTTTAACAAGCAATTCTTAAAACAATTTGTGTCACTAACATTTCCTGTATATAGAGAGAGAGAGAGAGCTAAACAGGACACTATTTTCAATAATGAATTGTAAATTAAGAATAGACGACCATCACCACAAATAATAAAGAACTTAATTTAACAACTGCTTGCATACACTACTGCCTCTCCTACTTTTTTTTTGTAATTCTTCACAATGAAAACTATTGTCCGGCTTTACATTGCAGAGTTTGGTTTTCTTTTTTTTTGTTTTTTTTTTTTGCTAACTTTGATCAAAAACAATTCCATTTTATTGTTGTTATTGTTACTAAATAAACTATAAGTTTTAGTTTGTTTGCAAAAAAAAAAAAAGGATTCTTTTTTTTTTTTGCTAAATCCTGCTGTGTTTTGGGTTCAAACCGAACGAGTAAGAAATTGTAACAATTCCTTTCGCAAAAGTTCACTTTTAACAACACTTGACATTTGTTTGTGTTTGGCAATATAATTTATAGACAAAAGACAAGTGATTTGCTACCAAAATACCACAAGTCTTCAATGGCCAGAGGTCATCCTCAATAGTTATGACAAAAGCAGCACACACAACAATTGTCATTAAAATTGTCAATGAATAAAAATGAAAACAAACAGCAACAAAAAGGAGGAGGAGGAGGAGTTGTAAACACAAAAAGGAAGAAAAGATTCAAGGAAAAGTGGCAACTCCTTCTTTGTTGAAAGTAACTCCAACATAAATTTCAAAGTTAGGTTTTGTAGGTTATTCGATCGGGCAGGTTTCTACTCAGAAACTCATGCTAATCCTGGACAATTCGAAACAATGAGAATTAGGTAAACAAAATGGCCTTCCGTATTTATTTATTTACTTAAACAATCATTACAACCTTTTAGTCAGGCTTATAACCTAGTTTCTCACACCACCTAAGTTGTGTGTGTTACTTTTTATACATGGTGCGATCTGCAGTTTAAAGTCAACTCCGAACGCCATTATACTTATCCATAATTGACTTCGAAAAAGCATTTTAAACAACGCCATCACGAGTACATTAGAGTGCATAGAGAGTGTAACTTAGAAGTTATGCCGTGATACAACATGTTGAGTTCGTAATGACCCACAGATAAGTACTTCCCACTGCCTAAGGCATTAAAAGGAGAACGCAGCAGTAGAGGAATACATATCGATAGTTAACTGAAGCCCAGGGAGTTTATTTTTTAAGTACCTCATCTACACGGACTTGGCAAATTTAGCTGCACATCCATAACGAATAATTTTTAAGATAAATACGTCACCATTTTTTTCAATATGGATTCTATGACTGAATATTTAAGGAATACGATCACCTTATCTTGCAATGCACTGCATCTTAGACTTGAACAAAAGGGAAGTTTTGATCATTCATTTTAGAATACTTTACCTCAGTAAAATATGATTTCTAAATCACTTGTTCGTTAAATACATTTTAATTCGTGTCTTCTTTCGTCCTGCAATAATCATTTACTAACCAATGCCACACACATCTTTAGAATTTCTTTCACTCTCACTCTTGTGTATTTCAAACCGATTTTCCCTCTATTAATCTAAACACCAACTCACAGAATGGTGTGTACATGTGGTTTTTAGATTTCATTAAACAAAATTTATTATTTCTTAACAAAATATTGCAAATTTCTAATAATAAAACAACCGAACAATCATTGAACACAACTCCTTTTTCTGCCTTTCCACTTCTTTAATAAGAAAAAAAAATCGTCCTCGAAGGATGATTTGACATAAAGGACATTTGTTGTATAGGGAACGGAGTACATGTGTTTATGGGAATGTGAGTGCGAGTATCAAACATGTTTTATAGTGGCGTATAGATCTCTTTTAACATTCGTTTTCTAATTAAATAACGTTTCTTGCCCCCGCCCCCCTTTCAATGGTAGGGGTATGCGTATTTGATTTTCTGTTGCTTTGTTTCGTTATGTTGGAAGCAAATGTTTTTAATTGTAATACGTAAACTAAACTTTGGCTAAGCAAACAATAACAACAACAACAACAATAAGAATAACAAGAAACATCAGTTAAAATAACAATATTAAACAGAAGAATGGCAGCAGCAGCAGCAAAAACAACAACTACAATAACAGAAATAGTAATAGTAACGTAAATAACCAACATATTTTCAATAATGCAGACAGACAGACTGAGACACACATATTCATACCACAAGACTCTTTATAAAATCCTTATTTTTTGGCATATTGCAGCCTTTAAATATTGACTGCGCCATGCATGCACATAACCAAGTATTCACATATTCATTCATTCATGCTTTCATTCAATCAACCATCAGTCGTCTCTGTTACATTGTACTCATTGACTTGGACTATACATTCTCCGTACAACCACCACAACATACCAAATGAATAGCAAAAAAAAAAAGGACATACTTATACACAAACACACACACACACACACAAATTTTGTGTAATTATATTGACTGGATATTTGTAAATGAGTTGAGTTTACTTGCACGCACATACTTGGTTAGTTATCCTTTCTAATGTGTGCCCGGGTTGTGTGTTTGTGTGTATTTATAGTTTGTTTGTAAGCATCATCATATGTTGCTGCCGTTATTATTGTTCGAAACTCATCATTATTGTCAGCTTTAAGCTCCAGTTATTTTGTGTATAGAGTTCACCCGTCTATCTGTTTATACTGCCATCCATCCATCTGTTTGCTGTCCTTTGCTTTCATCATTTAAGCAGTTATTTACTGAATGTGAGTGAATGTGTGTGTGGGTGAGTGCGCGTGTGAGTTTTAGTCATTCCTTTATAGTCTGTGTTTGCATTTAAAGCATCAGCAGCCGCAGTAATAGCAGTAGTTTTACAAACTCATCATAATATTATCCACCTCCAGCTCCTGCTCTTGCTCCTGCTCCTGTTGTTCCTTCTTGTCATAGTCCTTTATCCCTTTTCTCATTTACCATTTTGCATATTTGTTTGTTTTCATTTTCGTACTATACTGTTCTGTTCTGTTCTGTTCTGTTTTGTCTTGTTTAGTTTAGTTTTGCTTTGCCTCTCTAATTGTCATTGATGGTTAGAATTTCGTGGACAAAAACAACAAAAACAACCAAAATTGGTAATATCAAGTAGTGTTAACGTGGTTTTAGCCTCAATAGTTTTGTTATCTTTCCTTCAACGACATACACATACATACACACAATTACATACGTTGTATCAACATGTTTTTGTACCTCCTGTTGTCCTCCGTGCATATTGTTTGTTCAATGGTTTGATGAGATGATGTCGATG
The DNA here is from genome assembly GCA_005959815.1 of Sarcophaga bullata. Lineage (NCBI taxonomy): Eukaryota > Metazoa > Arthropoda > Insecta > Diptera > Sarcophagidae > Sarcophaga > Sarcophaga bullata. The sequence continues at coordinate 464,916 of QOCX01000106.1, forward strand.
CTGATAGTGGAGGTTTTGATGGAAAATTTACACAGCTGCGACCACAAAATTTAAGCATTATTTGCGTGGGTTATTATTATAGGTTATAACTTGGCCAAGAATTTTGTTGTTGATGTTGTTATTGCAGAAGATGCCAGTAAATAAAAATCGATTTTTGAAGAATTTTTACAAAAAAGAAAATTTTACTAACTGTACCAGGCTGTATTTCATTTGTTTTTTTAAACTCTCGTTAACCTAAACCTAACTAGACTCCATCTTAGAAGACTCACATCATTTAAAACTTGACTTGACTTGGACAATCAGAATGCATTAACAGAACATTTGTGGCCAGAGTTTGGTGTGTTTGGCACTTTAGTTATGCTGAATCTTTCTTGGCCATATTGAGTTAAATTTTGTAATTTTTTCTTATTATTTATAAGCCTGTACGTTAAGGACTCACCTTTGGTATCTTGATGGTCGAATTTTTCCTATTCATTATGCGATAATGAAAAATAACAAATGTTTTCATAAACATGCCACATGCCACAAATAAATCACTCAATTCAATCATCTTGAAAATTGCAGGGGGGTAACCAAACCATTTACAAATGACAACTAATCATATTATAACAACAACAAAAAAAAAAAAAAAAAAAAAAAAAAGAGGAAGAAAAAATTAAAAAACAAAAAAAAACAAGTTTTGGCCCCCTTAAATATGCAATGAAAAAAAAATTTTTTTTTTCTCAAATAAGAGAAAATAAAGGAACATGAATTGAAAGAAATAAAATCAAAATTACCGCACGTGTCCTTCCTTCTTAAAAAAAAAAATGTGGAAGAAAAAGCGATAAAAAAAAAGAACAAAAAACAACAAGAAAGTAGAAGAGAATGGGAATGAGAGAGCAATCTATTGTTGCAACAACGACAAGCAATTGACCACTGATATTGCCCAACAACAACAAAAAAAAATGCTTAACAATTCAAATCTTCGTATTCGTAACCCCCGGCTCCACAAATTACTATGACTATGGCTGAGTATGAGTATGGGTATGGGGCTGTAGCATAATGAAATGATGTGTATCAATGACCTCAATTCGTAGACTCATTTGTGATGCCTGGCACGCCACTCGTTTTACTCGTTTTATAACCCTGGTAAGAGCATACAAAGTGGTTTCAATTCTTGTTTTTTCTCTCTCTTTTTTTTCACAGGATATTTATTTTTTTTATATTCTATACTCTCTGCTATTCTATAGCTTTTTAAGGAATTTTATTTTCAATAAATTTTTGTGTTAGAAAAAAAATAAAAAGAAGGAATGCCAGATAAATAGAATGGCAGTCAGGCAGTAGCTAGTCAGGGAAATGGTTTTACAATTGATTTGTACGCATACGATTTGCGTGTTTCTAAAGAGTGCCATGGCAATAACAACAATAGCAGCAGGAATATGAAAAGAATACCGAAATAAAAGGCTGAAACTTTATGGTTTTCTGTTGCTTTTTTTTTTTTTTGACAATTGCTAACTCCCCATAGTATTGTATTTGTTTGTATTGTATTTGTTGGTATAATCAGTAGAAAAAGTTAAGTGATTTCCTACGTGATATTTGATTTGAAATAATATTTTAATTTATCTTTTCGAAACAAAAAAATAAAAAAAAATTTTTTTTTTAAAAGCTCACAAGGGCAGTCTATTCATTTACAGTTCGTTTCCTAACGTGACTTATCACACTATCCTCGTAACGAAAAATTCTTTAACTTTTTTAATTCCTGTTTTAATTTTGGCTTTTTAAACTTTTTTCTTTCTTATTTTCCCCAATAAATATTTGATTTTGATTTTATTTTTCTCTCTCTTTCTCACTCTCTCTCAACCTCCTCTTTCTTTTTCGTAAATTGTTCTATCAATTACTTAAAATATCTTACTTAAACACAAAGTACTCTAACAGAATGAAGCATAAGTTTGAAACTTTATAACGGAACTCGAACACCTGTGTTAGTATATCCCATACCTCCAGCTTCCTTGGCTAAGCTCAAGTTCATAAGACAATTTGCGATAATTGTTTTCTTATAGATAAACCTTCAGATTCGCTTTCATTTTTTTTTTGTGTTTTTTGGTTTTTTCGCAAAGCTTCTTAGCAAAAGGCAAAAAAGAAAAAAAAAAGAAGAAGCAGGGGGATATGAAGGGAAGTTGAAGTTTAAGTAAATGTATTTGAGTAAAAAGTAAATAGAAAAATTGGTTTGAAAACAGGAAAACTTTTTACCTCTTAAATGTCGGCACAAAAAAAAAGAAACAGGAAAAGACACTGAGAGAAAATTAATTAAAACATGACAAGGCTGAGAAGTTTGAACACTCTGTGGAATATATCCCCTTCAATGTGCCGCCTTTATGTACTTATAGGACCTTCATATTTTACTTTCCATGATAACATTACCTGTAGGTTCGCTGGAAGATATATTTTTAGTTTTTCTCAGTGTATTTATCAAAGTAAGTGACAAAGTGAATGTATGACAATCGTTGTGCATGTATTTTTCATGCTAAAATTGGTTACATTTTGGTAAAGATTTTTTAAGTAAATAAAAAACAAAATTCTTCTTAAAATCTCTTAAGAATTAACCATATGGGGTATAGAAAGACAAGTAGTAGTAGAAAACACTCTCTCTCTCTCTTGCCACAGCCCAACAGCAATAGTTTTGAAGACTCAATTCATATGTACGTACATTAGTTTGTTATTTTCACATTCATTCAGTTATTCATTTAGTCATTCATCCATATGTAGATGTATATGTATATGTATGTAGAGTAGAAATGAACATTAGTTTTACTATGTAATTAATTCAAATCCTGCTAATTGCATTTTATTTATTTTTCCAATGCGTGTGTCTATGTGTTCACAAGTTTTTCAATTTCTTCTACTTCTTCGTTTTTTATTGCTTTTACTGTTGTGTGTGGGGAGTGTTTAAAATATAAAGAAAAACAAATTTCTTGCAAGTATTCTTCTGATATTAAAAAAGTTTTTTGAAAAATTTTTATGAAATTTATTTGTAAGCGAATGTCTGTCTGCTTGTCTGTCTGTCTGTATATAGAACAGGATATGTGGCACTTTGGAAGCAGTTCAACAGCAGATTTTTCAAAATGTCATTTCATTTGGCTACCGTAATCAAAAGTGAATTACACACGCGTGCCTTTTCACGTAAATCATCGCAAGATTTTGCTTCATTTTCTGCTGTTCAATGTGCTTGGCAATATCCTGCGATTTCTTATTTTTTTTTTTTTTTGTTTTTGTGTTCTTCTGCATTCAACAATTTTGTATTGTGTTGTGTTGACCAATGCGCAGGAGTCTGATAATTTATTAACTTGCAGATAATTTTATACAATAGCCAGCAGCCCAACAATATCACACAACACAATACAACAAACACAGCAACATCTTGCAATATGTTATGCATTATTGTTGAATGCAACATATGTATAGCAATTGCTGGCAACATCTCATCGCATCTCTTCTCTAAACGAGGCCATGGCCAGCCAGTAAGCCATACAGCCTAAGCACAGCAAGCAGCCACACTCATTTGCTTTAATTTTTGTTGTCCGCAAACATTGTTACCCGAAATCTATTGTTGGTCCCCCAATAACACCTACAATGTCGCCAGACCACGCAAATTGTTTTCTGTGCTTTTAAAAGCCTTTATGACGATATTGAATTTCTTTTTCTTTTTTTTTCTGTTTATAAAAATGAAATTTTGTTTTAAAAGTCTCACCTAAAAAGCGTAATTCATGCCTTAGGCCATAGTGGTGCTGCAAAAGTTAACAGCCGTCGCGTTACTATACGATTAATCAGCACCTATTTAAGGTTAATTTTTTGGCAAAAGAAAATTTATGGCTTTTTAATGATTTCATATAAATTGGTTTGAATTAAAACGAATATAAACACAGCGTAGGCGTATTAGTTTGGCATCCTGTGTAGAATTCAGAAATAAAAGCCAGGATTAATGCGGTATTGATGAACTGAATTAGTAATCAGTAATCAATGGAATACAAATTGAAAATAAATCATGGAGGATATCAAACAGAAAATTTCTTCCATGCATTAAGCTTTTCAGTGAGGTTTAGGTTTGTTTTGTATTTCGCAGTATCCCACCTAATGGAGTGCCAGTCTTCGTTCGCCTTCAATACCCATGTAACACCACCTGGAGGCCATTGCCGATCAGCAAGCTAATCTATAAACCGTCGTAAATCGAGAGAGTATTCACTACAAATTATTACGTAACAAACTGATCGTATCTGCTTTTTTTAATTGTCTTAAGTGATATTTTTTTTTTCTATATTTTGAAATTCAATTTCCATTTATTAAATGACCACTTTATCTATGCTCCACTTCTGACAAATATAAACAAATAAAGAAAAAATTGTATATGAAAACCCTGCCATAAAATTCTATTGCTAACAACCTGTTACTTTAATTGACATTAAATTTAATGCTGATGAAAGTAAATGTCATTAAAAACCCTCAACATACAGCCAAACATACAGTAAAAATCAAACAATAAACCTGAAAGTATGCTTCAACATTTTGAAAGGCCACAGAGTTTAAAAGGTAGAGAGCTGTAGACGGTTAAGTTGAGAGTATAAAACAAATGATGACACAATAAGGCTGTAGTCATTTCTATTAATAATATTACAAGGCAAAATATTCCAAAAAAAAATTAAAATTTTTTTTTAGCGAAAAATGGCTTTCGAACAAAAAAAATATAACACATGAGCCGCAAAATATGCTACAAAAAAGTAAAAGAGAGAGAGAGAGAGGGGAAGAGAAAGAGAAAAAAATATCATTAAATTGCAGTGGCAAACCAAAGAATTTACATGCAAATAAGGTATAAAATACCAATACAAACAAACACTGTTTCGGGAAAATATGTATGGCAGTGCATGTATGTATCAGGAGCAAGATACTTCTTCTAAAAGACTTTCTGTTGTATTGTTTTTGGCGGCATTATTTTTTACGTCTTTTTTTTCTCTCTTTGCCAACCATATTGTGTAGGTGTAAAATGATGTTAAGTTTTGTGCAAAAACTATCATCTACAAAGATGCAAAATGTGAGTGTGGGTGTATATGTGTGTATGCATAATAACCAAGTGTTTGCCTGAGTACCATGAAAATCAATATCCACCATTCTGGTTTGCTGGCTTAAGGAAACTAAAGCCATAGAACGACAAAGGGAGAGAGAGAGAGAGACAGGAAGAAATTATACCGCTAGAAAATTGTTTTGTCTTGTGCGTTTAAAATACCAATACCAACACTCACTCTCACTTACTCATACCCTCTCTCTCTCTCTCTGTCTCTCTCTCTCTCTCTCTCTGTTCGTAGAAATAAAATTGATGCTGTGTTTGGGAGTATGGCCATGTATATGGTTGCATATTTAATGTTGCATATGTTAAGGCGCAAAATGAAATTTAAATCTGACACTGTATGTTATATGAACATATGTTAAGGAAAAATTAACGGTCTTCGTAAACATTTTCACTGAAAACAAAAACGATAACAACTACAACTACAACTACAAGACAATTTTCTTTAAACAGTTTTTCAAATGTTCTCACATATACGGTATAACTATTTACGGCTAGAAAACATAGGAAAAAATAGCAACAACACTGCAACATTTGTAATTGCGGTAGAATCCTATACAGGCAACTAACCAACATACATGCATGCAAGTATGCAGCAAAACTATTCGTTGAGATAATTTCATATTTTGTGGCATATTGTCTTATAAACACTGAAGCAGTATTTGCAGTGTATATATGTGCACATATGTACAGCCGTATGGGGGGGCTGTATTTTCTTAAGAGTTTTTCAGTGTTTGGTCACGAAAATTGAAAATTACTTTTTACCCAATTGCTCAACCCCTGCTCAACACCATCCAAAAATATAGCATTAGCGTCGGCGGCGGCTGTAACAACATTCTAAAGGTTATTAAAATAATTTTTGAGGGCATAATTTAGCACCGTAGAATATCTCGTAAAACTGCACAAACATGGCCATACAATTTTGCATATGTTCCGTTCCTTCGAATGGTTGTTGCGTAGTAATAGTTCTTAATAGAATGTTTCAACAAATATTGAGTTTTAATTAGAAATTTTAGACTTTGAAGTGTAAGAAGGCAATTAAAAAACTAAAAAAAAAAGATTCCTGGAAATTCTCATTCTCATTTCATAGAGAAACTTAAAATTGTTTAGAAAACTATATGAAATGAAATAAAATATTGTTTTTAATTACACAAAAAGGGAAGCAAAAATAAATATTTGATTGAAATGAGATTGGAATGGGTATTCAGAAGTTGGAAACAATCCTAGACTGAAAATAATAGACGATCTGAGCGATAGGAAACTGCAACGACGAAAAAGAAAAGGAGACCACAAAACATTTTCTCTGTCATTGTCCAAAGATTGCCATTGTCATCTATCGTTCACCCAGAATTTAGTAACAAAACATGTCTAGCTAAAGGTGATTTGGAAAAAGAAAACTTCGATCACAGCCAAATACCTCCTAAAACCCCCAAGTTTAAAGTTTCTTCCACAATTTTTTTTTTTTTCAAAATTTTCCCTTTCATTGTAAATTATGCTCATTTCTGTATCCATAAATCACTTGTTGTAACCATAAATAAGTGGATTTGTCAATAATATGCGCTTTTTTATTTGCCATTGAAAAGAGAGTGAAGAAGTCTTCATAATCATGACATAAGTAACTAAAAGTATGCTTCAAAAAAAGAAGTAATTCCTAGAATGTCTTTTCATACAAAAATATCACATATTTCTATGATGATCCAATAAAGTACTTAAGAGTTCATATTAAATAAAAATCTTTTTTGTATTTTTCTCAAGAAAACCAAAATCAAAATCATAACATACTTCTAGGGATAGAAAGAATAAACAAAAGAATAAAAAGAAAACATTGAAGTGCAAAAAATAGCAGAGAAATATAAAAAAACATGTTAAAATTTAAATTATAAAAATTAAATTTATTTTGAAGTCTGCTTTTGGGCTTTAAAATGTAAAAAATAAAAGCATACTTTTAGGTATACAGAGTAATGAGCTTCTTATTAACCAAAGAACCAAATATACAACTTATTTCGTAGTCTATCAATCAAGATGTTAAACGTTGTCCTATATCTCTAACCTCTACTGTATTATTTTCGCCAATTATTTTATTTCGATTATACATGTGTGTGTGCTTAACAAAAAGTATTGCATACTTTATGGCTGTGTATACCACGTTTCTATTCTGGTTATAAATGAAAATAAATGTTTTGATGGTTAACGAAATGCAATGCATGATTTATAGACTCTTAAAGTAACATTTTTGCTTCCCATTTGCAAGGGGGAGTGATGACTCTTTACTCACATGGAACATGGAATATGAGGAATGTATTGAATATTTGTAGATAAACAGTAATCATATGTGAGTAGTACTTGGTGTATGGCAAAGATACTACCACAGTGTCATGTCTAAGTATGTGTTTGACATTTGCCAGTTTTATAAAACGTGAAAATATTTCAAGTGTGTCTGCTGGAAATTATTTATACAAATACACACATACATAGACATAGACACACACAGAGATACAGATGAGAAGTTCAAGTATGTAGTCAACAGAAAAAAAAGTAAAAAAAGAAAGAATGAAATGAAGCATAATTTGGAAAGCAAAAGAAAAAAAAGAAGAAAAAAATAATATTTTTACGAAATAACAAACTTGATTTATATGAAATTTTTACATTCGTTAAAAGCAGCTTCTCTATATTCTACTATAAATCTGAACTGAAAAGATATGCATGACAAATTGTGTTATTCGAAACAGGAAGTATTGCAGAGATAGGAAAGACAGGCAAGCAAAAAAGAGCCTTAAAATATGCTACAATATTGAACGCTAATGCCCGTTTGGTTATATGAAGGTATAATAAGTCTTATAAGATAGTAAATAGCATATACATATAAAGGTATTCAAATCATAAGTAGATTTCACGTATGTTTGAAAAGTAGTCAGGGTATACAGCCCGCTTAGAAGTTGATTAGTTAGACGTAAGGCCATGATTTATAGTCAGAAAAGAGTTTCTAAAAATAAAACATTTTTTCAAGTTCAAATTTAAATTAAAATAAATTTTGGTGCATAATTTAAGGGTGACTTCTTAATCAGTTACGAGAGCACACATTCAAGAGGGCCTAAAGGGACAGAGAGGGCCCCTCTTCTACTGTATTCAACTTTCTTTTGAAGGAGAAATTCTATCGACTAATCACCAGTTTTACTTTTGACCTACTAAATTTCAACAGAGAGCTAGTTTTACCATTGGCGATACGAGTTATATATTTATTAACAAACACCCTATAAATATGCTCCAATCTTTTTATTTTCCTTGCATTAAATCAAAAAGTATAGTGGTTTAGGACTCCATTTTGGTCGTATTCAAATACAATATTTGTATTCCCTATTTCGCATTTATAATGAGTCAATTTTAAATCATATTTTTAATTACTGAAACATGCGCCTAAAAGTATGCTTTAATAAAATAAATAAGCTTTTAACCCTCAGGTGTCTAATAATTTAGAATTTGTTAATTAATTTTTTTCTTCTTCTTGTTTTTGTCTGTTTTTTTTTTATTAATTTTAAAAAATATTTGAAATATTTTTCCCTGGCAAAAAATGCAAAGGAAAAAATGTTTTGTTTACTTTCGTAGATGACATTTAAATTCATAAAAATTTTCCTGTACTAATGACATCTGCTTGATTTTCTTACATTAGCAGGGTTTTTATAATTTCAGCATTCAATCTACTTCTTCAATAGCAGCAGGCCTTGTGCCTTGTCTCACCCACCCACCCTTATAAAGTGACCAGCTATAATCAATTTACCTTCAGGCCGCCTGTAGCAAAGGACGAAGAATAAATTTATCAAATATTCAAAAGGAAATGCAAACAAATGTCTCTAAACAAAATGAAAAAATATGAAAAAAATTGTTTAATTTCCCTAAAAAATTAAAAAGTTCCTTCTTCTTAGAAATTGGAAATAAAAAAAAAAAAAACGCAAAAATATTTATATCTTTCCTGTGTTTTTCTACGAATCCCTAAGGACAAGTTTATTTCGTTAAGCTGAGGACGAATACCAGAAAAAAAACGTAAGTAAATGAACTCTGGCACCAATAGCCCATGTTCTATGGCTTTATCATTGAGTATTTTACATATTTTAGGCGTAAAAATTAATCACTTATTTCATGATAATGTAGAATACAGGTAGGACAGCATCATATTGTCGGCCGCATTCACCCCAATGCCCTCATTATCCTCTCTATCGAGCTTAAGCGTTGGCAAAAGTTGTTAAGTGGGCCTGCCTAATGTAACAATTTTTCAAATTGTTGATTTGTTTTCCAACATTTTTTCTACATCACCACCCTCTTTCTCTCCCCCCCCCCCTCGCCCCCACCCATGCTTGGGTTTTTTTTATTTTGAAATTGGAAATAAAAAAATGACTGAAGATTCAAGAAAGAAAAAAGCGGCGAAAAATGTATTTCTAAACAAATTGGGCGATGAGCCATAAGATGTTTATTTCCTTTAAGCTTGTCATTTATGGCTGAATGGTTTTCCCGGTAAAATGAAAACGAGAACGTGAAATCAAATACAAAAAAAATTGAGGTGGCATGTAACAATATTTCCTTTCACTTAAATTACTGTGGTCATAAATGTTTGAATAAAAATATTCCTATACTTCTAGGCGGGCACCAAGAAAAATCATTAAATTTGAAGTTGAATTATAAAGATAGAGCCAGAGGGACTATTAAATGTAATGGCAGTGGAGAAATATAATTAGAAACGTTTTTTTCCTTTTCCTATTAATTTAAATAATTTTTTCAACATTTTTTAATACCTAAAAGTAGGCTGCAAAATATGTAGTTTTAAGATGAATAAAAATATGCTATATTCCTCTGCATAGGGTTTAATTGAAATTTCGTGGACCTTACTGCCATTTCCAGGAACCCAATTGGGGATTCACCTGGAATTCTTAGACAATTCTAGATATGGTGTGCATATTCTGAAGAGATCTAATGGCCTCTTCACGGTAAATATGCATACATCACCATACGATATACCCAGCCAAATATTTTAGACTTCAGTTTACATGATACAATAATCATATTCATTATTAGGAGCCTCCTTTTATAAATTTATAAAATATATGACGCCTAAAAGTAGGCTATGAATTCTGTATTTACGTTTTTGCAATACCTTAGGAACCACACTAAATTCTTTTTGTTGTCAAATTATTTAAATTTTGACTGTGACTATTGCATAAACATGGTATATTCCCAGCTTTTGTTTTCGTGACATGTGCCGAACATGATGTATAAGAAAACATGGGGCACTCTTTTTTTTATAATAAATCGGTTTATTACAATAATATCTAACACGTTTGAAAGCGGGATGAAAAAAACTTGGAATTATTTCTTTTCTTTTTAGGTTTTTGACTTGTGATTTTGTTTTATTTGCTGGTAATTTTTCATTGGATGTCACATCATAAACCGAAGCAACCAAGTGGAATACTCAACACCTTCAAACTAAAGAAAAATATATGAACGAATAGTAAAAAAAATAGAAAAGCTAGGATATGAAGAAAGAAAATGGCAACTGTTGGTGGCAGTCAGTTGTGTACAAGGTATTGGTGAATGGGTGAATGGATGAACTGGTTTGAGGTTATAAATTTCATTTCTAAACACAAATCATACGCGGTTTAAAACAAAAATCCCATTCCGCTACCACTCACTACCGCTTCAAATTACGTGTGTGTATGTGTGTTTGTGTGAAACCACCAACACAAATGTAAAATGTCATCAACAGTTAACTAAAGAAATGCATCATGCATAATATACCGTTGATAATTTGTTATATTCTGTTCAACAAAAAAAAGAGAAAAAAAAAACCAGAAAGAAATACATTGTAAATGTATGTGTGCTTACATTTGTATGTGTGCTATGTACATACATATGTGTGTTTGTATAATTTTTTAAATTACTTCATTTCATTTCTTACCATATTTTTATATTCTCTATTATTATTATTGTTTTTTTTTTTCTTTCTTTCTTTTTTTCTAGATTTTGTTTTGTATGGCAATGTACAGTTGCGCTCATAAGATGGCAACAATTTTGAATGTGTGGACGTGACATATTTAAATGAATCTGTTTGGAGGATTTCTTGAAAAGTTAAAATAAATACACAAATCATTTACTTTTTTTTTCGTTTGTTTATTTTCCTTTTATTTCTTCATATGTAAAGCTTAATTTGTTAACATGTGGAAACAAAAATAAATTTAAGACTATAAAACGATTTATTTAAATTTGAAATAATTTCAAAATGAAAAATCTTTAAGGATTTTGCAAAATAAATCTGCAACAATTTAGACAAAAAGGGGATCAACTACAATTTCAAATACAAATGAGGGTCTTAGAAATCACATTTTGAATCACAATGCAATCACACAACATATTCCAACTTTGAAAAACAGTATAGTAAGGATCCTATGTATTTACAAGGATCAAACCCAAAACCCCCAGATAAACTACTACTGTACCTACTAATCGTGGAATGAAAGTTTTCTAATTAAATACGGAGACTATGGAGACATAGGTTAACAGAAAACCAAAGCATTACAGAGAATCGATTAATCGAAATCGTTTAAGTTTTATTATAAGGCCTGAATCTGAGGTTAATTTCCCTAAAAATATGCTACAGTTTGCATAACTTCAATCATTTTTTTTATATTCGCCAACATTTAAGTGCTTTTTCATTTACCACAATTCTATTCTTTCTTTTTTTGTGTGTTGCTACATTTTCATTTTTGCATATTTTTCTTTAAATGAAATTAATTCCACCAAAAAATGATTTAAAAAACGAAAAGAAAAAGAAAACGCAAAAAAACAAGAAGCAAACTCGAATCCATTGTTAAATTGTTTGTAATTTTTATTCATTCACGCGGCTTATAATGCTATTGCCGCAATTCATTTGGCAAAATCCTCTAAAAACGATTGCGAATGTTTTGAAAAGCAAGGGGGAAGGAATGGCTGGATGCATTACTGGCAGCCGAGGTGGTGGTGGTGGTAGTGGTAATGGTAGGCAGGCAGGCAGGCAGTCGTATTAGTGGCGGTGTTGGTAACAATCACTTGATGAACATTTTCGCGAATTACATGTAACGTATGCTTAAATATTGCGTTTGTTTTTTGTGTTAAACCGCGTAGGCGTAGATATTTTTTAATGTCGAACTTATTTGCAAATTTCCCCCTCCACATAATACCGTTCTTTATATGTTTTTTTTTGTTATTGTGTTTATTCCCCAGAGGCGGTTTTTTTTTTTTTTTTTTGCTTAACATTGACATCATCAGTCTATATGGTTGGAATATTTAAATTTTACTTAATTTACTTGCATATCAATACACATATGGGAGGCAGGGAGAGTGTTGCCTGGGAAAAATGTTTGTGGAAAAACATTAATTTGTTTAAAGCACAAAAAAAAAACAACAACCAACACTAAGGGAAGGGAATACAAACTGCTGTTGTTGGAAATGGTGTAAACGAAAGTAGAGTATTTCGCATATTAAGCAAAATCATTTGACATGTGTATGTTCAATATTTTCCATGTCATGTTATTTATTATGTATGTATGTATGTATGTATGTATGTATGTTTTTAAAAAGAGGGTGTATGGGGATATGTCTGTTGTCTTGTTATCTTCTTCTTTTTTTTAATATGAAAATTAGTTAAAAAGGCAATCAAAGATCAAAAATATTTGCTTCGTTTTATGTTTCTTTTCTTCAGTTCTTTTTTTTTTATTTTTTGATTGGATAAGTGCGTTGGATAATGTTGGTAAAAAATATTAGGAAAACGTGCATATGAATGGAGATAAATAGATACGTATAGATAGGGAATAATAAATGTATCCTGTGTACTTGTGTCTCTACACTTTTGCCAAATTTGTTTTGCCTACTTTAAGGAAAAATTAAACAATAAACTTTTTGACAAATATACATACATATTTAAAGAATATATTGATTTTTTTGAAGAATTGAATTTCATATGCTATATTCATGCAATTGTTTTGAGGCATAAAACTAGACAATGAACAATTTTCATATGATTTTATAAAGCATACATTCAAGGGCCAATTTTTAGATAATTTCCATTGATTACTTTCAGGCTGTTAAAAAATTAAAATTCTTACGGGTCATTGCCCCCTTTGGAACGCTAGCTGATACACTCGACATTCTCTCGCACGACTTCAGCAAGAGCTGTAAGTCGCTAGAGCAATTGTTATCATATCCACTCAGTCTCAGACATATTGGCTGAAACCTCTAGAAGGTTATAGGCATAAATTCTTTATATAGGCTTTGGTAGTATGTTTGTAGGCAATGTTATCTCTTCTCTCACTTACATTTTCAAACATTTTGCAACAAATTTAATTAAAAATCTTTCTTTAGACTCTCTTTGTGCATTTTTAATTATTGGTTTTCCTATCAAAAAAAAATTAATTTTTCTTACAAAATAAAGGAGTCCTGTCTAGTACTATGGACACTCTAGTACTATGAGTAGTAAGCGTTAGGCAATTTGTCATTTAATTGTGTTGGTATTTGTATTGGCATTTGTTTTATTTTGTAATTATTGTGTAGTTTGTTAAAGCCTTATAGTAAAGGCCATAAGTCTATGGCATCAGAAATGGTCAAGCCTTTGGTCGTCAATATATAGAAAAAGTATGAGAATGTTTGCCATGAGTGAGTGGTAAGTGAGTGGTGGACCCTTATATAAAATGCATGGCAATTGCAAAGTTTTTAAACATCTAAAGAGGAATTTTTTTTTTATTATTTATTTCAACTCTCTTTCATTTTATTTAGTTTTACGATTGCAATTTGAAAAAGTTTGAAGTTGTGTGTGTGTGTGTGTGTATTTAGAATAGTTTTTGGGAAAATTGAAATTGGCATTGACGTTGAAAGGATTTTCCATTTTCCATTTTTTTTTTATTTCTCAATTTCGAAAAACAAATAAAAAGTAAATAAAAGAGCACAACATTTCGAATCGAAAAAAAATCAAGAGAAACAAAAAAAAAAGAACGAAATGAAATAAAATAATTTAGTAGACATAAAGATAAATAGAAAGTGTAAATTGAATGCAGGATATAATTTGCTTAGAGAGAGAAATTAAAAAAAAAATAGTGGCGAAGAAAAGTACGGAAAAAAAGCCAGTATACCATTAGGAAAAAATTTAATAAAAAAAAATAGCACACTTTTAGGATTTAAAAGGAAATAAATTTAATATGTATGCATTTTGTTAAATTATAGACAAATATTTTGACAAATAAACAAAATGTTTTCATGGATAGTATTAGTATTCTTTCTAAACAACAACACTTTTAAAATATTTGACATGCATACAGAATTTTATAACTTTAAGATGGTCTTTTAAAGCATACCCCCTGTAAAATTTAAAATTTATTTTCAACTATTTTTGATTGCTTCCAAAGCACTTATGGCCAAAGGCATATGTGGGCCACTAAATCCCTTAAATGACACAGTTTTTAAAAAGAGATATTTTAACAAAATTGCAAAAAAAAAAAAAAACAATGCATGTCGTATCAACAACTATAACGACACCCAAAGGATTATTTCTGACTTAAACTTAGACATCATACTACAGCAAAAAAAAAAAGGAATTGGAAAACAAATACAAAAACACACCATGACTAACAATAAGACACAGAAGAAAAAAAAAGATGAAATTTTGAACAAAAAAACACCCACAAATAAAACCACAAAAACACGAAAGTTTACAATACAATACACTCTTCGCAAAACCTCAATATAATACACTCACATACGACAGAATAGGAGGATATGAGCAACAAAAAAACGGGAAAAATATTGAAGGAAAAAAATTGTTTTTGTTGGAAAAATTTTAAAAATTTGTACGCTTTACTTTTATTTACAGAAACCATAAATCAATTGGACACGCCACAATGCAAATCTATTTTTAAATGCAAAATAATACGCAGCGACGAGCAGCAAGCAGCAACAACAACCCTTAAAATCCTTTACAATCGAAAATATTGTTACATTTGAAACCCAAACTGGCAATAACAACAACTACTAGATATTGATACCGTCTATGTTGCTTTTTAAGGACGCTAAAAAAACGCAAAAAAATTGTTTTTTTTTTTTTCAGAAAAATTGTTTTCAACAAAAAGCCACGCGGGAAAATTTTAAAAAGTCATTTTCAAGCAGCAGAAGAAGAAGAAAATCAGCATAAAAACGCCACAGGGTACCCAAGCAATAAAAATGTTACAGGCATACGTAACAAAAGCAATAAAAATGTTCGTTTTTTATTCTTTTTTTTTTCTTTCGAAATCCGAAAAAAAATCTTACCAGTTAAATACAGGGTATACACATCATAGGGGAAATAAATTTTACATAAAAAATATTGCCAGTTAATCTATGAAAAAAATATGGCCTTTAACGAGATAAATAACGTTTAGGAACTAAAAAGAAAACTTTCCTTCAACTAAGGACCTGCAGCAGCACACTACACAGTCCTCAACCTCATGGTCTTAACTATTGGAAACTCTATAATCTGATTTTGTGAATGCTTTCCATTCATTCCATTAGCATACCAAGTGTAGGGTTTACTGCTCACAGTATGCATTTAAATATTCTTCAAAATGATCAGTGGCCTGTTTGTGGTTAACCACTGCTTTTCGCAGCCTTAAAAAAAATTGAATTGACTTGCTTTCTTCACTTCACCAAAAAGAAAAAAAAAAGAAAAGAAAGGAAAACAACACATGATATGAAATGAAATAAAATAGAATCCTTTTTTTTTTCTAAGAATTTTGGAGCATATTTTATGTATTCTTATCACACATACAAATAAACATGAAGGACATGTTATTCTCTTTACTTTTGGTCTTAATAAAAGCACAAAAAAAAAACCCAGAAGAACTTAAAAAATAATGTAAATCCGTATGAATACCAAAAACAAATCCTTTTTTATTTGACTTAAGCCAACAAATCAAGTGAAAAACATCTTTTTAACACTTTCCTCACACATAAGTTGCCAGTTTTTTTTCTTTTTCTTTTTCTATCCTCTACTGCCTGGCCTAAGATTATAACACATCCAAGGACAACCCCTTGAGTTTCTTTCAGTTTTTTTTATAGACAACAACAGCAACAACAAGAACAGAGGAAGAAATTGGTTTAAAGGATTTCTGTTTGTTTTTTTTTATTTTCTAAGAATGAAAGTAGTTTAGGACTTAACAAACAAATCAGATTTCCTTAAATTGACTCATGCCACCGTAAGTTATATGCTATGATATGGTCTTAAAGATGAACATCCTTACATGCTTGTAACATAACAAATCAAATAAAAACAAAGCAGTTTTGAAAAACTGAATTTTTCTGACAATATGTGTCAAATAATGGGAAAGGAAATTATGTTTGACGAGTGTTCATTATTTCTGCATTGTTGAGTTCTGAGGCAAAGGCTATGATCTATTGATACTGACTAGCTTTAATGGCTAGCTAGAGACGTAGAGTTTAAAATACTTTCTCAAAATCTTTGAATATAATGGATTGTGCCCTGTGGTCTAATCAACCTCCCAATCTAAGAATTTTATAACCAGTATTCAAGAACTATCCAGGTTTTATGTTGCAGAACTCAAGAGAAGGGGCGACAAGCTAGTCAAAGTTAGAGACAATCAGGAAGATTGAGCTCTGAATTCATACTTTCCGGTTTCTCTGAACTGACGCTAGTGTAAGTGTAAGTGTAAGTTTTCTAATGTTTTGATAAGGTTTGGCCATTCATATACCATACTCACTTAAACTATGGCACAAATTTGTGTCCGAAAAATTATCTAGTCTTTGTGTCTGCTTGAATAGGACGGTGCAGCACACTTGGGACCCCAAACCCAAAACATGCCATTATATCATCCTGAAGGATTACTACCTAATGACCAATTAAGTACGTACGTAAGTAAACGTTGCTAGACTCATATCTGCAGATCTCAATGGATTTGTCCCACTTGCCAGACATTAAAGCGAACGATATTTAATGAGATATCAGCCTCCTCATATTCAAACAAAGTAAACGTCATTTGCTATCAAATTCTGGTCCTGTACCACCTGGATTTTATTTAACTACCTCTTGAGTTCCTGCAACGCAACTGTACTTAGATTCGAATATGAGTTATTTTTTGTATAATTACTCCCATATCTGTATTACTTCCCAAAAAAAATTTTTTTTTCTTTTTTTTTTGTTGTCAATGCTACAAGCAACAACAACAAAAGGT
>QOCX01000106.1:482250-516357 GCA_005959815.1 Sarcophaga bullata
GAAAAACTTGTTTGTTCTACAAACAATAATTTTTGATTAAAGATGAATTTTTAATTTAATGTTAAACGCATTTGGGCGAACAGCACGCAATATTCCACAAAAAAATTTGAGAGAAAGAAAAAACTCGAAAAGAAACCAAAAAAAAGTGAAAAACAAAAATAAAAAACCAAAAAAAAAATAGATTGAAATTACATTGAGAAACAAACACTTAAAACGAGAAGAATCTTGGACAGCCTTTGCCTCCTGCTTCTTGATACTACCGCGAATAAAAATTATAATGTTCTAACGACGAATGAAAACGTAAAAGCAAAAAAAAAAAGAATTTTAATCTCAACGGCAAACGGAAGCGGAAATCAAACGACCAGAACAAGTATCAAACAAAATTTTTAATGTCTTGCTTGTGAAAAGCTCAGAAAACAACACAAAAAAAACTGGAAAAAATATAAAAAAATTTTTAAAATAAAATTTGTGATAAAAAAAAAAAGAAAAAAAAACTAAAAAATATTTCGGGTGTCTATAATAAGTAGCAGTACTGCATGTCTTCTTCAGGGGAGTTTCGAGAAGAGTGAGAGTGTATGTAAATTGTTGTAAGGCTTTAGAAGTTAAGCTCGGGGTGTTGTCACTGGGACACTGACGGTGGTGGCGGCTAGTGGTGGTTTTGTGTTCAACAAACATCAGGCAAATGTTTAACATCGAACGCTTTTCTATTTTTTTTTTAATTTTTTCTTTTTTTCTTCTTTTTCTAAGTTTTTTTTTGGCTCATTAGGATTTTTTTCTATAAATTTACAGTTTTTTTGCGTTATTTCGTTGTGAGATTTTTTTGCTGCTTAAAAAGCAAAGCGATAAAAATCTTTTAAAAGACGAGCCGTTTTTTTTTTTTGGATTTTTCGGTAAAAAAAAAAAAAAGTACGATAGAAATTGTGTTTAATGATTTATGAATAATCGCCATTTTGCTCGATGACTGATGGTAATAGAACCGTTAAAAAGAACAGTTAAGAGTGGGTAAGGGGAGGTTTTTATTATTTTTTTTATTTTTTTCTGATAAGTTTTCCTGTTAATTTTCTAAGGTTTTTTAAGTGTTTTTCTTCTAATTTTTTCATTTAGAAAATAAAAAAAAAACTTTTAAATTGAAAATAATGTAATGCTTCGCTTTCGTTTTCGATCTTTTTTTTAATGTTCCCAGGACAAGTATTTAACAAGCGTTAGCAAGAGGCGTGTGTCCATTTGACAGCTTTTTTGACAGCAAAAAACATAAAAATTTGCCGGAGATTTGATTTTGATGTTCAGCAAAAGGAAGACAAAAAAAAATTAAAAAACTCGACATAAAAATTTATTGATAACAACAAAAACTAATTGTTTAGAAATATTAAGACGTTAAAATTACAACAAAAAATAAATCGAAATAATAATGGAAAACCATAAAATTAATTTCAATTAAAAAATAAAAGAGACGGAAAGCACAAAAAAATTGAAATTACTGATAGACAGGGATGTAGAGGCAAAGGCTGGCAACACACGCGAGTAAATGGAAAAGAGACACTAGTCGTCTACTCCACTTAGACTACAAATCCCCATTCCCAATAGATCGAACAAATTAATGACTTTTAAGATGGAATAGAAAAATATGTAATATTTTAATAAAGGGCGCTTTAAAGTTTGCTATAAAATATGATTTTAAATCCGTTTGGCGATACATATTCAAAATGAAAAAAAAAAAACAATAAACTGTAACTGTAAAATAAAAAAATATGTTCCTCCAATCACTATACGCATGAAAGAATTTCTCTTAAATAGTTGGAAGTATGACAAGAATATTAGTTTCTTTTATCATTGAGAGACTTTTGCAGACACTGAAACAAATGGTAGTCAGCCCTTTAAAGCATATGTAAACATATCATAAGTCCATACAATTATAAAAGTTTAGTTTGTTTACAAATTACTTTAAATTTACTAAAAAATGTAAAGATTTGTACATAATTTACCCTATCAGAATAGGTGTTGATAAATAATTTCGGAATATGTCAAAAATTTTGAATTATTTACCTGATGTAAAGTTTAGAAAAGCGATGGTGTAATATACATATCGTAGGTAATTTATTAGCAAAATTGTTTCATATGAAACGCAAGACAAATTTAGTTTTAATTTAATTGTTTACATAGTCTTAAAAAAGACAGTTTTACAGACACTGAAACAAATGATAGTCAGCCCTTTAAAGTATATGTAAACAATACTATATCATAAGTACATTAGAAACATTTGGTTTGTTTACGAATTTTAACAAATTTACTAAATTTTCAAAGTTCTTTACATAATTTGCTCTATCAGAAATAGGTATATTCGGTAAATAATTTCGGAAAATGTCAAACTTTACATTATTTACGTGATGTAAAATTAAGAACAGCCATTGTTCATTATATATATTATAGGTAGTTCATTATCAAAATTGTTTTATATGAAATCCAAGACAAAATTGGATTTAATTTAATTGTTTACATGGTGTAAATACAGATAAATGATATTCTGCATTAAATTTTAGACAAACAAGAGAATATTGCAGACACAGCAACAAATTGTAGTCGGTCTTAGAAGCTTTAGCTTTCTTTTTCCAAAGAATTATCAATTGTCTAGCGGTAATATAAACTTTATAGTATAAAACATATATGCTTTGAAATCATTTTTTAATCACTTTTTATTTTATTTCCTTTAATGTTTTTAAATATGTTTACTTAAGTAAAAAAAAAAAAAAAATGGGCACATACCTTTAAAATTATTTTTATCATTATGATGTTTTTAACCCAAAAACGTATCTTCCTTCAAATTCCATATATAGCAGCACACGGCAACACTCTTTTGAAATCTTAATGACAAACGAAATATAGCAACAGCAACGTTTAAGCAACATAACAACAACATGCTTGGCTTTGAATGTTCTGTTACACATATGAGTGCACTTGCCCTTGCATCTTTTGGTGAGTTTGCGAAAACACACAAGAAGAACGAACGAACGAACAACAACAACACGCACGTAATGGGACGGCTTGCATTTTTTGGTTACTGCGAAAACACACAAGAAGAACGAACGAACGAACAACAACAACACGCACGTAATGCGACGCCTTGCATTTTTTTGGTGACTGCGAAAACACACAAGAAGAACGAACGTAACGGGACGCCATTTAATACGAACGCAAAGAAAAAACTTCTTTTACATTTTTATAGGCACATTTGGTAATGAAAACTTTTTTTACTTTAAATTATTGATACACTTGTTGATTAAACAATAGATTTATTGAAATTTTATTAATTATAACACATTTTACAAGAATATTTAACAATTTTAATTAACTTCTATATGCGAAAACCGGCACGACATTTTCATACGCACTTCTTGATACTTTTGGTAATAAAGACTTTTATACTTTGAGTTATTGATACACTTGTTGCTTAAGCAATAGATTTATTGAAACTTTATAAATAAAAGCACATTTCACTAGAATATTTAACAATTTTAATTACTTTTTACACGCGGTAACCGGAGCGACACGGAAAAGATGCTAAAATTTCTAAAGACCACGAACAACTAACGGCGGCAGAATAAAAGAACTTGTAAAGTTAGAATAAAGTAGCGAGAGAAAGAGAGTCGATAGAGCAATCAATAATAAAGTAACAACAAGAAGTGGGTAGGGGTGTTGCCGTTTTGGTTTACTTATTAGCAAATTTAATTCCTTTTTTTTAGACAATGTGTAGTAGAAGCGTACTTTTGATCGTTAGGGATCAAAAAAGATCAGAAGACATATATTTTATTAAGTAAGTCCATAATTGTAATGTAATCCCTTTTTTCAGATGTTTTTAAATGTAACTTTATACGATTAAGTGTCTTTTCAAGCGTTATTCGTCTTTTTTTAATTAATTTATTTATTTTAGTTTCTTAAAAAAACATCTACTTTGTAAATCTTTATTTAAAATAAAACCAAAAAAAATTAAAAATTGAAAAAAGGCAAAAGAGGTCATGATGACAGTTCTCATTAATAATTAAACTCAATATTCTTTGTGCTAAAGAAAAAAGAGAAACGGTGCTATAGAAAAAAGTTAGGAAAAGTAGACTACTCTAGAGAAAAAACCCCGAGAGAGAATGGATTCGTTATGCGAAGATGAATAAGTCCCTGAGACGGACCAATCCTATTATAAACTTCCGGGGAAACTGAACGTTAGCTTCCACCACATACAATTATATGATCTCTGCGCTGTTGTTTCTGATCTCTCAGTTATATTCTTATAAGTCCATAGAAGTAGGAAATTGAAGGATTTGAATCAAGAGCTATGAATGTAAATTTATCAAAAGCTTTTACTACAATCATGACATGAGGAGTTTTAGAATTCGCAGGGGTAGAGGGCATAGAGTTAAAGAGACTACGATACCGAAGGACTCGTTTCATTATTCCATACTATTTTTTTTTTCTTAGAAGAATTTAATAAAATTTCTTTAAATTTAAAATTAATTCTTTTTTTTAACAGAATTAGTTTTCTAACCTTTGAAAGAAGATAAATTAAGAAAAAATTTCTATAAATTCCCTAACCAAAGTTTATGCCTGATATCCTGAAAGTCCTTTTTTTTTTCGTTTGTTCCAAATAAAATGCATTAATTCAATAGATAAAGGTTTGCATATCATTACAAGACGATACGATGATGACGACAATAACAACAACAACAACAACAACAAAAACTTTATCTATAGACTACAGAAATTCTGTACGAGACTCCTTAACTTACTTATAAGACAGACAAGTGATGGCCAAGACACCCAAGAATATATTTTTTGGAAATAAAATCGGTGTGGAAGAAAAAAAGCAACACGCGACCAAAGTTAAACGACCACCCGTTGAAGTTGATTTTTAGTGGCTCTGTGTTTTCCTCAATTTTTTGTTGCTCGTTTTGGTTTTTCATTTTTGTGGAAAAAGGCACGAAATTTTATGGTTCAAAAAAAAAAAAAAAGCAGGCGTTACTGCGGCATTGCGGGTCATCGCGTGAAATAATAACCCTTTCACGTGTTAACTTTTCTATGCAAGAAGTCTCATGATGTTCATAGACAAACAAAACCCAAATGAAAATTAAAAAAAAAAATAAAAAAAAATTGTATACAAAACAGGAAACGGATATGAAACAAAAACAAGAGGAAAAATGTGATCCCTAGTAAATAAAAGAAAAATGTATTAAATTGTTAAACAATTTTCAACAACAATTTACCTCCCTCTTCCTCGTACCGCAACTTTTTCTGTTTTTTTTTTCTTCTTATTTTCCTCGCTTAAAAATATAAACAGACCGCCTGGGTGTTTTTTTTTCGCCGTGTTGGGTTCAATGTTAAAACAAACGAAAGAAAGAAAAAAATGAAGCATATCCTTAGTATTATAAGAGTGAAGCATAATTTAAGGCTGTTAAAACAATAGACGCGATGCTAAAGACAATAAAAGAAAACATGTGTATGCAAATGAGCTTAAGAAACAACATAAACTCTAATAGAGAGGGAGAGTGGGAGAGAGAATGAAAGAAAACAAGCCAAGAATTGATTAAAATTCGATTGTTTTCCTTTTTTCTTTATCCTTTTGCAAGTCCTTGGATTTCTCTCCACCAGACAATGGCAACGATAGCTAACTGTGGCAAGACAAAACGAAACGTCAAAACATAACGGATAAGAGGAGTGTTGATTAGAAGATAAAAGGGTTAAGGAAAGAAGGTGGTGAGCTCTAGAATAGGATTAAACACGTTTATTGATGTTGCTGCTGTTGTTGCTGGCATAATATTTTAGCCGTTTTTATTTGGCATTTATTATGCTCTTGTATAGATGCCATTATAATTTTTCTATTATTTTAATTACTCCGCTCGCTTTCGCTCTCTCTCTCACTCTCTCTCTCTCTCTCTCTGGGGTAGTTAGGTTAACTGGGTGGTTTTCCATTTGTCAGACTAAAGGTTGTGTAGTATACAAGAGAAACAAAGAATAACGAAAATTATTATTAGAATGACAATAAATTGGAAGGGAATCTAATAACAAATATGGAAGATTGCTATTGAGGAACACACTGATCAAAATTAGGCATTCGACTGAGAAATTTATAAGCTACGGGATGCTAATTGTATACCATATTAGGGTTAATGTAGTAAACCGAGGCTCCCTACTGTAATACCGTTTAGAACGAAGAAACCAGACATTTCGAAAGAAACTAAACGTAGACCTAGTAAAAGGCTGTCTAAGACAATAAAAAAATTTGTTTCATAAGCTGACAGAGTTTCTTGTTCAGTTCTTCTGCAAGTTAGCAGAAGAGTGACCAACAGACCAGAGTGACTCGTCACTAATTCGGCTCATAGGGAAGATGTGTATAAAAAGTGAAATACAAATAACGGGACTGGCTCCTATATTTGTGAAAAAAAAATAGAGGCACTTGGTGATCCTCTCATTAAAAACAATTTTTATGAAAATACAGATTAATTTCAGAATATAAAAATTTTTTTTGATTTTGCTCAGTGTGACTAGTAGTACCACTAGCATGTACGTCAATACGTTGTTGTAGCTTCAGAATTGAATAAAAAAAAAATAATGCGCTTCGAACTTTGCTGTCTTTAAACTAATCAACGAAGTATGTTTGCATCATGTATCACACCCTTGATCTTTGATGGAGAAAAATTAACCCCTTCCCGGTTTGCCGTTAAAACTTATAAAAAATTTAAAGAGACAACAATTAAACTCATGATACCTTGGTGTGTTGGTGCTGTTGAATTTTTTTCTTCTTCTTCTTCTTTTTTTCTCATCACACAAGAGGGTTGTCTATTTAAGGGATTAAATTCAGTTTTTTTTATTACGAATTCTTCTTTTCTGATTAGCAATACGTGTGTTGTGTTGTTGAGTGATTTGATGCGTATTTATGCGATTTTTTAATTTTTTAATTCGTTATCCTTGAGCTGCATCTCTTGTGACATTTTGAATTCTTGTTCCTTGTATCTGTCGAATGTGAAAACAAAAGGGTTAAAGGTTGTTTAATGAGTATTGCTGATAAACTTTTATTATTCAAAAGAACGCAATACAAGAGCAAAGAGCACGGGCATGGGCATGGGCAATGTGTTGCTTATTGACATTGCATAATGGCTGCATATGAGATCGTCTCACCCTAATGGAAAAACCAGTTTCCGATAAGCTTCTTCAGTTAGATTTACCAAAAATATTGAACCAAACAGCCACTAATGGTGTTATTTTGGGAAATGGAAAGAAGTTGGAGACAATTTTCAAACAAAATCAATCAATGAAAGGAATATTTTAGACCAGATTAACTGCGACAAACATTCGGGATACTCAAAAAAATTTTCAAATTAAAAAAAGAAACTCAATGACGGTGTTAAACAATAACTTCTGGAGGCCCCAGCTATAAGAGGATTTCAATTTTCAAACATGGAAAGGACTAAATGCCCTTTAGGACTACAGAAAGATTACAAATCCTTTGAATTAATTGGATTCACGTCTATCATGTTGAAAATACTTGAGAAAATTGTGAAAAACTTTATAAAAGATGGGATATTAAAAAGGGTGCCACATAAAGAATGAGTTCCCGTAGATTTTTGAGGGACTTATTCCCTTCAAAAATGGAAAAATATTCAACTCCTGCATAAAATAATATCAAGGACCATGGATAGTAAATTGTTATGAAAGTACAGGGAAAGCAAAACCTGCCATAACGATGTAAGAGTTGAATTTTAGCCCGTTGTATGCCATAGTACGGTCTAGGCACAGAGATTGACAGCTCCTTTCTAAACTTTACGATTTTGGGGAATACTTCACAACGAGATTGAGTAATGAGAGTGAAGGATTTTAAAGGGTAGACCATCCTGTTGTATACGGATGGTTTGAGGAAAGTAGCGTGGCTGTTCGATCTCAGGCTAAAATATTTGGATTTGAGGAAAAAACTCGTGGGTATCTTCCAAGAGAAGTCAATTTGGATGGAAAAAGCAAAGGACGGGAAGAAGCAACACTATCTGACAGTCAAGTCACGATAAGAGCACTCGGCTCGTATGAGTTTTATTAGGGAATAATAAAGGACTACCTCCATAAATGCAATCCGCTAAACAGGAGAAATAACATTAACTTCTACTGGGTTCCAAACTATGTCGCAATGAGCTGTGAAGTAGAAAAAACTTTGGACGGGTATATTCTACGAAACGGAACATGGACAGAGAGAGACAGAACCTCTTCTCAAGAGGAAAATAGAGGTAATTTTTAACGTCCAATTCTAATAAGAAGTGCTTTAAGTAAAGCATCAGACTAATCGAGAACATATTAAGGACAGCTACGGCCTTTTAACTGAGTACTGTACACTCAAAGAACTCCCTTTCAGAATAGGGGCCGCCTAACGCTCATTCTGTCATAGATTAAGAATTGAGTTTTAAGCCCATGTGTATTTAAATTGTTTAAAGAAATTCTTTGAATCCAAATCCTAGCGGAACACCGTATTGAACTCATTTTATTGCTTACTTTTTATATCGATTACCTCAACAAGTCAGCCAAGCACTTAAAAAGAATTTCATTTTCATCACTTTACATCTCTCTCGGCTGACAGACATTTGCCCAGGACAGGAATTGGAATTTATGCAAATTACCTGACATTAATACCGGGTGGCATTATTGAAAATACATCAATATTACCCGAAGGGAAAAAAAAGGAAAGCAAAAAAAAAAAAGAAAAGTAAAGCTGTCATCGAAATAATAATCATAGATAAACAAACATACTGTCAGTGGATATATTGACAGAAAACAACACAAAAAAAAAAACGGGGAAAAAACGAAGAGAGAATAAAAACAGGCCTTAAGGATAATTTGACAAGAGCAACTTGTGTAAAAAACAACAACAACAACAACAACAACAACCAGCTTGACAAACAAATGAATGTAAGTTGCTAGATTGGTATGCAGGAATCAATGTCACTTAGACAACAACGTTAATATTGTTTTAAATGAAATCTACAAATATTGGCTGCATACTTATGGGCGCTGTACCTATTGAATTCTAAGTACATACTTTTGAGCGTAAAAAAAAGGAAAGAAAACCCAAAAGGAAAAGGTATTTACAAGGGGATTTCTTATGTTTTCTATTATATCCCAAGTAACAAATATTTTATTAATATTGTTATGGAACAACAACAACACAACAACAACAAGGCAAAATGCTAAATTAAATTTTTTAAATGATGAACGGAATTTTTTTTTTTTTTTTTTTGTTTTAAAAATTCTAAAGGGAAAAATTTTCATTCTGGAGTATTGAAATCATTGTAATTCTTGGTGTATATGCAAACAGGATATTCAAGGATGTGAAACATATTTGTCAACAGATAACCCAAAGCTAAATTAGAAATTGATTAAAAATATTTGATTTTTTTTTTTTTTTTAGAAACGTTTGAATTGTAAATTTTTGAAAATTCAATGAAATTCGGATTTTTTTTTTCTTCATCGCTTTCCATACTTTCCATAATACCTTTGCCGAATTGGGTAGTTATGTGGTGCAGAACATCCCTATCTTTTCTTTTGTGTGTGTTTTCGTTTTTTTTGACAATTTAATTTAGTTAAATGACTAATAGTTGCCACTGTCACATTTGACATCTTTATGTCAAAATAAACATTCGGAAAAAACAAAAAAAAAAAAAAATACTTCATATGTGCTAGTGTGTGATGTATTACGTTTCAGTGTGTGTTTCAATCGAGACCATGTGTGTAAGTATAGCCAATGGCTTAAATATTGTTTTCATTATGAAAAGCTTAAATTTAATGGTTTTTCTATGATTAAATAAACAATTTGAAGTAAATGTGTGACACCAAAGAAAAGCATTAGCCGTAGATTCATCTATAAAACTACGGCGTGAAAAATTGTCTTATTTTTAGCATCAGCCTTAGCATTGAAAGGGAAGTTCAGGTGCAAAGATAAGGCCTTAACAAAGGCCTTATTAGATTCAAGGAAACATTCAGGATATAAAAATCGAATTTGAATTTTTAAGCTTTGATTTGTTACTGTTTCTAAAGCTTCAAGGTCAAGTAGATCTTACGTAGGCGTATTAGTCATTAAGCCGTGACTCAAACCCCAGTCCAGACATCTCAAGCAAAAGCGAAATACGAAGAATACTTCCTCGGTGACTTCTTCTCGGCAGTTTTCTGACAGAAACTCTGAGAGAATAATAAAATTGCCATGAGAAGTTTAAAAATCTATAGCCTAGTGGTACCTTCAATTGACTGAAATAGATTATAGTATACTAGCTCTACCACTTCCCGGACGAAGGACATTTTTCATTTATTTTTTCTTGCAAAGTCGATTGCGTTCCTATGTTTATCTACTCAACAAAGATATTTTAAAAATCCGTGTTAATGTTTTCAATTTGAAATCAAAAATACTTCTGACCAGCAGCTTAAGGCCTTTTAAAAGGCCAGTTTACCTCCTCCTTATATAAAAACACATTACATTATCATATGTGTGTGTGTGCGTGTAATTTTTTTTATTAAGGTTTCTATCCTAATGACAATCTATCAAAATTATCATTTCTCATCAAAAGAAAAAAAGAAAAAAAAATGAGAAAACTGTCGGATTAAAACACAAAAAAATTATTGAAAAAAGTGCGTAGAAGTTGCAACATATTGAATGGAAGACTACATCCCGCTGTTAGTTTTAATATTTTTCAGCATTAAAAAAGTAATAAAGAAATAAATAAATGGATCAAGTCATAGGGCCTTTATAAATTTTCAATATGGAAGTTATTTTTAATTCCAACCAATGGAGGAAAGCTTTTCTTTATCTCCCGACTAGACATTTTCTTGACAACAATGTTAATATTGTTTTAAATGAAATCTACAAATATGAACTGCATACTTATGGGCGCTGTACCTATTGAATTATAAGTACATACTTTTGAGCGTAAAAAAAGGAAAGAAAACCCAAAAGGAAAAGATATTTACAAAGGGATTTCTGATGTTTCCCATTATGTTATGGAACAACAACACCACAACAACAACAAGGCAAAATGCTATATTAAATTTAAGATTTTTGAGGTGGGTAAATCATAACCCATGGAGGGAACCTAGCTCTTCTTTATCTCCCGCCTAGATATTTCTTCGTGGACGTAATGGCACTTGTCTTTCAATTTGAATTGTATTTCGTATTCTCTTAACGTAGCCTGGGAGTATTATATCCAATATATAAAGTAATAAGAATTCTAATATTACTAAGAGCCTTGAAATGGAGAACCAAAGTGAAATGCCTTGTGCTCCAACAGATCAGGTTATTATTATTTGGGTTTCCTATTTCGATTGTAATAGAGTTTCTAAAACTTTAGCTTTTAAGTTTAATTTTTAAAATTTCATCAGCATTAGACATTGTTAAAGCTTTCAATATCTCTAGAAGCACTTTATAGGACACTTTATGACTTGCAAAGCTTAAGACAGGATCTTTTAGGTTTTCTAGGTATCTCACCAGTATGTTATGTGCCGTGCCTAATACGAACAAGATTTTCATGACGACTAAGGACTTATCAGCAGCTTTGGTGGGTTGAAAAGCTTTGTGCCTATAGTTCTAGAAAAACTTGTCTAGTATTGTAGTGTTACTTGCACTCAACTGTACTTTTTGTTTTGAGGTAT
This sequence comes from Sarcophaga bullata, assembly GCA_005959815.1. Taxonomy (NCBI): domain Eukaryota; kingdom Metazoa; phylum Arthropoda; class Insecta; order Diptera; family Sarcophagidae; genus Sarcophaga; species Sarcophaga bullata. Next base: position 493,906 of record QOCX01000106.1, read on the forward strand.
CCAAAGGATATTTTGACAGAAGGTATGTATGCCTTTCAGATGACAATCACTATAACCATTAAAGCAACCACACACATATGGCTCCCATTTAAGTCCCCTTACACACACATACACATAGTCTCATCCACACACGTGAGGTTCAATCATTATGAAAAGGATTCTTTTTTTGGTTACAGATAATCATTAATCATGTATACTATAGGGTAACGTACATATGTACATACATTGTGGCTTTTGTTGTTGATTTTTTTTAATAAAAAACTTTATCCACAAATAAATAAAACATACAAATCATAAATATATCAAAGGCTTAACAAAAAAAAATATTCTTTCTGCATTTGGTTTTCTCTGCTTTTTTTTCGGCTGTCATTTTAGCATTTTCTCTTGGCCAAATGAACAAGAAAAAATAAAACAGACGGTTGAAGGACTAAACTCAGAGAGAGAAAAAACCCGAATTTCAAATAAAAAGGATGTGACATATAAAAATATTGTCAATTTTATAAAAATTTTATAAAACAAAATACCTGTGTTCACTCACCTCTCTACTACCACTTATGGCAGATAATAGCTGGCTTGAGTAAAGAAATGCTGGCAGCTATTTTAATTTGTTACACAGAAAACCAAGCGTTATAGCCAGCCATAGCTAGAATAATAATAAAAAAAGTAAAAAAAAATATAAGAAAATGAAGAAAAAAAGTTCTCAAAAATTCTAACAACAAAACAAAACAAAACAAAACAAAACATGTCATACAAATAACAAATAAAACAACAATGACAGCAATGATACTTAATAAAAGTAAACAACAACAACAACAACAACAACAAAACATAAATATTGTTGACAACAAGAAATCATTGTCAACAATAACTACAACAATAATAATAATAATAAAAAAGGAGGCTGTATAGCAGCAACAACAATACTAACAGCAACAATAGTAGCTGGCAGTAACAACAACATGACCTGTGAGCGGTTCAAAGTTGACTTAAAATATCTGAAAAAATCTACACCAAAATACAGGCAGTACGCCTTTCAAGGCAGAGCCATATAGAGAGGGAGAGAGACATGGAGAGACTTATACAGGACATTAAGAATATTTCAAATCATAACAGAAATAAACAACAACAACAACAACAATAACAAATAAAGAAAATCATGTTAAGCATAGGAACATAGATTTTGAAAATACCACTACGATGGATAGTAGTAGTTGGCTACGTGAGTAGCTAACGAGAGCTCAAAATCATCAACAAAAATTCGAAAAACAAAATTTCTTACGTTGTCTAGTAGGTGAGGGTCTCGAGGTTTATCCTCTAGCTCAGTAACATCGACCAAAATCAACACAAAAATATTTCTTCGTCTGCTTATCCATACAGCAGTGTTCTGGCATCTCAGAGTGAATAACAAATTGCCACAAAAAGCTTCTCAGAAATCTGTCGACGAATAGTTTCAGTTGAACACTGTATGAAAAACACAATAAAACTTTAGTATTTTTCCAATCGTCTTACAGAAACAGGGTAGTAGTACCCTCTGTAAAGCATAGCGGGCTCCAATGGGCTAGTACTTCGAACGAACGTGTGCCATATAAGAGACGTATGCTACGAATACCTTCCGATGATAAGGCCGCAAAGGTCGCATTCCGATATCCGCTCCTTAAAAACAGATTAAAATTTGACGTTTAGACTATTACGTTGGCTACTTGTGTGGAAAAAAATCAATTAAAGGGGGAAAGGGGGTATTTAAGATCCAAGCGCAACTAAGGTGCCGGGGTAAATGATATTTGTAACCCTCGCTGGCGGTACCAGTACCCAGAGTTAACTAATAAGCAATCAAAGGTTCATAATTAAAACCCACTTTAAGGAACAAAATCATGATCGCATTGCCTCTATAGGGTGTTCAAGATATCAACTTCAAGTGTGAAGAGTGAAGAGCAAAAATGAAAACAAATTTCTCTGAAATACAATTTCAATTCTAAAATAGTGTTAGTGAATGTGTGTATGTATTTGGAAAAGAAATATTAAAATATTTACATCTGTATAGCCTTGCTACACCAATCCATACACATTTATTCATTCTTAGTCGCAGTCTTGGTACATCCTTATATCTGTAGCTGTGCATGTATGTATCTGTGTAGTCATGTAATCATTATTTTGATACCTTCCGCTAACCTGTATTTTACAAGCTTGTCTTTTTCTGTTATTGCCGTTAACGTACGATTTTGTTATTGTTTTTGTTGTTATTGCTGTTGTTGGTGTTATTGTTTGTATAGCTCTTGTGCACGTTCTCAGAAATACATGTCACCTGGTATTAGGTTTACTGATAGAACTGTCATCTGACATAGCAGCCATATTGTGGATTTTTTCTTGTTTTTTGTTTTTGTTTTTGTATAGAAAGAGAGACAGAGAGAAAAAATGAAATATTTTTAAAAACAAATAAGCAAAACGGACGACTTGTGACACGGAGAAGTAAGCTGGTGGCCAATTAAGGAAGAAATTTTAAAAAAATATTTCAAAGCAACAACTGACATTAATGTAAGGTCCTATACAACTGCAAAGGCCCCCGTTGAAAATTTGCTGCCCTTAATTGGAAAGCATAAAGAGACCGACTGACCATAGTCCTTTGCAACTCAAAAAGAAAAGCAAATTAAATTTGGGGCCTTAGCCATGACACTATCGAGCTGTGGTAATGCTAATCTTACTTTATGATGCTCAATTTGCTGTGATTGCCTTGCTAGAAAGTTTTAACGAAAGCACTGCATAGCTCTGACTTCGTGCCATCAGTGTACCATTCATTTCCGCGCTAAAAAAGAAAGCTTATGACCAAGTTACGTAAACTTTACAAGCAAGGCATTATGTCTAAGGAGCATCGGAATGAACTGTTTTGCGTTGCCACTAGCTGTTTGAGTTGCTTTCTCGAGAGAGTGATACCGTAACATAACTACAGGGTGTATGTGGCCGGTACAGTCTCCTCTACCTACCTATCAATACTCTTTTATTTGAATATGGCCTCACATTTTAACGCAGTCTTTCTCTCAGTGTTCCATTTCACCTGTCGTTTCCTTTTAAGCTTGTAGTATTTCATATTTTCTTCCTTATTTCTTGCTACCATTTCTCGACTACATTTGGCATCATAATTTTCCACTCTCTCTCTCTCTACTTCTCTCTCTTTCTCTTTCTCTCCAGACAACAACAACAGTAACGATTGTAAATTTCGCCATAATTTTTGTTTTTTTTTCCGATTTTCAACATTTTCTTCTTCATCACCATTGCCCCATCATATCTTGCATTGGATTTCTGTGTATTTTTTTTTTCGAGTATTAAACAAAACAAAAAAGGTGTGCTGCTTACCTTTTTATCAGTCTCCTGTAATTTTTTTTTTGTTTTTGTTTTCTTGTCTAAAAAATTCAAATTTTTCAGTTCAGTTTCAGACTCTCCAGTATTTGATTTTTTTTTTTTTTTTGTTGTTGTGTTGTATGCTCTATTTTCTTCAATTTCTATTCATTGCAACTCATCAGAAATGGAATGAGATGTGAATACCAAGTACAATACACAACAGATACAAGATACTATGGGGCGCGCTCTTGATGAAAAGTATTGCAATTTTATAGCTGCCACAAAGAGGCAACCAAAAACATCAAGCCAGAGTTTATGTCTTCTTACATGAGATAGGAAGATGAGAGAGGATGAGAGAGGATGCGATGAATATGTATGGAAATGGCCAAGAATAACAATTCATTTGTTTTGTTTCAGTTTTGTTTCAGTTTTGATTCGCTTATGTGAATAGAAAAATGACCCGAACGTAAAACAATAATAACCAAAACCGAATGAGAGAATTGCAACAAAAAAAAAAAAAACGAAATATAAAAAGGATTCAAGAAAACTAAGAAAGGTAATTAATACCAGGGGTTTTTTTCTATAAACAATGGCTGCCATAAAAATATTAAAAATAAGGTGAGAGAGAGGTCTGATATTTTTAACCATCAAATTCAAAACTTTTGATATTTTTTAAAAAGGATAAACCGAAGGACTTACGTTTAAAGATATATGCTTACGGCCATTAGCTTTTGATTAGAGTGATTGATTTACTTGCAAAACAAATTAAACCTTTATTGAACAACTTTTTTTTTTGTAATTTTTAAGATTATTAGCTGCGCACACTTGCCGTAGCTATCGCAACCGTTTACAAATGTATTCCCTTCCGTTAGCCTATTTCCGAATCCTGTCACAGGCAACCGCAACACATGAAATTTTTTGTAATGTTCGCTGAAACCAGATTATTTTTCATATGAAAGAAGTATTCAATTCCCTGATTCCTTAAGATGGTGTTAGAAAAATTTCATTCTCTCGGAACTCCTTACAATTACCATCACATATGTTAGTCAAAGAATGGAACAAAACTCTCGTGAATGGAAACCTATTTTGAGGCTAATCGATCGTATACAGGCCGAAAAGAAGGCGCTCATTAATCACAGTAGGTTTTTCAACTGTCTAATCGTCGCTACTTTAATGGAAGACCATCAAGGGATACTTGTTCCCAATAATCGCGTAATTTTACGTACTAAACGTCTGTCATGTAGAGCACATCCATGCGTGAATAACAGAGAAAATTCGTAACTTAATCGACCATACAATGGGAAAGCGAAAATAAGCCGAGGAAGCCAGCTTTATCGCAGCCGATATAACGAGAATCTTCCTGTGGTAAGCAGGTAGGTTGGAGCTGTGATGCCAAAAGCTCACTTGAGCACTCTTAGCGGCCCATTGTGAAGCTACAGGTAACGCAGTTGCTATACTGACCGAGTTCTACCAAACTAGGAAAGAATTTATTTAGCGCAAGGGCTGTACAATAAAAGCACGAGTGTCCTACGCTGGAATAACAGCCCGTAAGTTTGATAAACTAGCCTTAAGCCTTGACATCAATGAATGATAGCTCCGTCAAACTGACAAGCATTGGGGAGCCAAATAACATACATCTACGCCTCGCAAGAAATGGGCATTGACAAAGAAAGTCGATAACAGTCCCCTCTTTCTAAGCGGATTTACAACCACGGCAGAAGTCGATAGATGGAAGCTGCATTCTTTCCGCGTGTCTTCCCATAACACAATGATGTGTAAGCATGGCCACTGTGTTCGAGATGACCTTACGATCAAGTCCTAGTAACAGTGGAGTAGACAGAGAAGTTTTATAAGCCATGCTCAGCGAAATCGCTGAGTAGCGAATAAATCTCAGATGGATGCTTAATGCTTAGCATGTATGGGAGAGAAAGATATTATAAAGGCAATGCACTGCATGAAAAATAGCCATCATCGGAGTATTGATCGTAATGATGATAAAATTTACCCATGAAATGAAATAGTTTTTTAAGGGTCATCATTTAATATTCCCGAATTCAATATATTTTTGACCCGCTTACAAAATGACTCGATTTTGTTGGCTTTTAACTGCATTTCTTTGCTAATTCGCTAAAGACCATTCCAACGGCTATCAAACAGTCCTTTTTCAGAGCCCATATTCGACCATATGCCAGTGGGACGTTTACTCACAGTGTTCTCTAACGTTACAAATTTTTCGGAATGTTTTTCCACGAATTTTTGTCTTTTATAGTATGAAAGAGCTTCGATTACTTTTGCTCCATTTCGCTCTATTTTGTTTATGAAGAAATGCATGCGCATAGCTCTTATAACAAAAGTCTGAGCCGCATACGTTTAGGCGACTATTACGGTTGTTTTAATTTCGAGACTTACTGTTTGAACAATATTTCAGAGAGGTTTTAAGTCAGTTCATGGACTGTAGGGTGTCCTAAGTTAGTGCGATTGGAAATTTTGAATGAAATTGAATTTTGACGGGTTATGTCACTCAATTAAGCAAAATAACCTGGACAATTAAGGCGGATAATATTATACTCGTTGTTTTCAGTACAACATGCTCAACTTCGTTCAATATTTGTAGGTTTTAGCGGAAAAAATCCTTTCTACGGCTATTAAATATACAAAATGAATATGCCAAACACACACACATACACCCACACATACAACATTATTTATATGGCAGAAGTATTGTTGAGATATTATTGTTATTGTTGTTGTTGTTGTTTTTGCAACAATCTTGACTAAAAATAAAGTGTTTAGAATTGCAAAAATAAGTACAATCTTACAGAAGAAACACAAACACGGCAAAAAAAAAGGACTTGTCAAGTGTGTAACAATAATAAAAACAAAAACAAAAACAAAAAAATAATAATCATCATAATAACAACAATAATATGTCACATACATATACACACATATGTGCATATGTATATGCAACTAAACAACAACAATAATAATAATAATATTTAGACTAGAGAGAGTGAGAGAGAAAGAAAGAGAGAGTGTATAGCGATAGAGTGTGAGAGAGATAGAAAATAATAGAAAATAAGCATAAGAATAATTAGAATATGTTAAGTGTTCATTCGTTTTTACATTCGTTGGCTGTACCCCACTTTATGTAAATTATTCTGAAAGAATCGCAACAACAAAAAAAAAAATACGAAAAAAAATATTTTATTTTTCCCATCATAAATATTTTTTGTTGTTGTTGTTGTTGCTGTTGTTGTTCGTATGTGTTGTAAAAGATGCCACGCCTCATCACCTCCACCGGCAACAACAGCCCAACAAATCATCAACTCATCATGATATTGCTAGAACAACAATAACAATAACAACAACTACTACTACAGCTAAGCATCAAAGGTAATAGCTGTTGATGTTGTTCTATACGAACAACAACAACAATACTTCATATGTATTGTTACATATCAGCAATTGTTATTGTTGTTGTTGTTGTTGTTGCTATTCTGGCTACAAGTGGGCTCAAACAATTACACCAACAAATAGCAGAAACTGTCGTTTTTTCTTTTTTTTTTGCTTATGCTGTTGTTTTGTCATCATCATTCTCAACCTCATCCTCATCTTGATGCAGTTGATGATGTGAGTGAACATTTAAAGAGAAAAAGAGAGAAACTGTACCAAATACAAACCGAACCGAACCAAACTGAACTGAACTGATGATGCCATGTCATATCAAAAACAAGAAAAAAAAAGTACTTAAATGTCCCAAAACCGAACAGACAGTATGGGGGGAGTCAGAAATCTAAAGTAATGAATTCATTTGCAATCTAGACAGGAGATTATTTGCTTTTAATCTTTCAAACTTTTAAAGTAACGCAATCGGAGACCTTTTGTAAATAAAGTTACTGAGAACGCACATGAAATTTGTTATTCAATTGAACCACGGTTAAAATTACCGAAAAAGGTATGACAATTCCTATTGATCGAGTAGCCAAAAAGAATGGTGCAACTGAAGACGTACTTTAATCTCTAAAAAACGAACAAAACGTTCTCTAAGAAAAACTGTCAGCTAATTGATAGGAAGTTACTACTGCAGTACGATAACGATAAAGATCAGGAGTTATCTTCGTCTGTCCTCTTACTATATGGCCATCCAATCTTACAATTGTGATTCTCACAGGCTGTTGTCCTTTAAAAAAGCACGCCTGGTATTCCCTAAAATGTCTTCTGCAATAGCTGTAAATGTGAGACGGCAGAAGAGACTATATTTCCCTCAATGTCTTAGGGCTCGGCGGGTGCCTGGAAGAGCTAAATATTCTTAACTTCTCCTTTTCACTCTTTTTTGACTGACTTCTTAGTCTGATTCAGTCTTAAATGATTGCTTTCCTTTACATGCATTTATCCTATGTGCACCTATAAGCGTTGATTTATTCCTTTAAGAGTGTGTTTAAGAAGAAAAAAAAAAGTGAAAAATTAAAATAACAAGAGATTTTTGTAGCTTGTGTTCCTATTGTTGTTGTTGTTGTTGCCTTAGATTTCTGTACGTTTCAATGATAGAAGAAAAATAATAACAGCAAAGCAATTATTCTTTAGCATTTATAGCAGCCAGCCCAGAAGCTCACACCATCACCAAGCCAGCCATCTAGCCATCTAGCCAACTGAACACCTCCATTATCAACACAACAACTGCTACTTCTGTATCACCTCGTATACTCTCTTAATACATTTGCACCTTTTCTATGTCTTATCTTATATGTTATGTTTCTAGTTAAACATTTATTTATACCAACAGATGCAACACACAACAACACAGAAAAGAAATAAGAAGAAACGCTCAAAAGCAGTTGAAAAAATGGAAAAGAAAAGGAGAAGCATTTTACAATGCAATTGAGTATGCAAATATTGCCTACTTACCCTACCAGTCAGCCAGCCAGCCAGCCTGCCAGCCAGCCAGTGAGTGAGTTAGTCACATATTCACATATAAAGTGTCAGTCACCATCTTATGCAATATGTTGGGTAGGTAGCAGTTTTGCCACCTTAAAGGTATTGTTGTAGCATGTGTATATGGGCCTAGCAATAACTCCTCCCCAAAACCCAACCTAATCCCCACTTCCCTAAACCCTTTGATTTTGTTTCAATTTTTTTTTTTTTTTTTTTTTTGTCATGTGCTAAGAAGTATGCATCTTTTGGTATGAATTTCTTTCCATTTTATTTAAAAATTTTTTTTTATTTTTCGAATTTTATTTCTGTGTGAGTATTTCTTGTATTTCTTGTATTTCAAAAACTCTTCAAAAACATTGCCTGTGATACATGAACGAATGATCTCATTGTGTGTAGTACGTGAAAATGCTTCAGAAAAAACAGTGAACGATTGTATATGCGTGTGTGTGTGTAAGAATTTATGCAAAGAAGTACAGGTGTGAGTGTTTTCTTCACACGCACACACAAACACACACACACTCATATGCACAGCGGCAAAGAGAAATGATGTCCTTTGCCAAGCAATAAGTATGAAAAAATTTGAATAAAAAACAATTTTTTTTCGTTTCCTTCAAAAGGAATTTTTTTTCTTGCATCGTTTTTCTTCTTCGAATTCGTTTTCTTTCTCTTAATTTATGTATTCAAACTCATACATATGCACACAGACAAATACATATGCAAAGTTTTCGTTTATGAATTTCTTTCTCGTTCGTTTGTTTTTTGTTTTTTTTTTGTGTTTCTTCATCATCGCCATGTATTTTAATAAATGAAAAAAGAAAGAAAGAAAGAAAGAAAGAAAAGAAAATAACTGTTGAAAAACAAACGTTATTTTTATTTCTGTTTCTGTTTATTTTTTTTTAATTTTTTACAATACAAATGCAAATGTGAGCCTATATAGGCATATAACAGCAGAATGAGAGACAGTGTAGGATTATTTATAAATTTTATAGGCCCATACATATTCATATCAGAGGGACGATGGGAAGACACCAACAGACCATCGATTTAAATACTTCAGGGGTTCTTGGAATTAGAGGAGAACAACTAAAGGTCTCATAACTATTGGTGTATACCTGCCAAGTCAAGTAAGTTTGTTACGGTAATTCTTAAAAGGAAGCGACAGTAGAGTGTTCCAATCTAAAGGCTATACTAGCCTACGGACCTTATCAGCTTAGAAACTGCTGTGGTCTAGGGACAATAATGGCCTAGGGACTATAGTGGTCTAGGAACTGTAGTGATCATCAGATTGTAGTAGTTTAAGGGTTGCAGCAGTGTACAGACTATAATATTCCAGGCAATGTTGTGTCCTAGGCACTGTTGTGCTCTAGGAACTGTGGTAGTCTAGGGCCTTTAGTAGCTTAGGAACTGTTGTACAGGGACTGCAGTAGTGTAAGGACTATAGTGGTCTAGAGACTGTAGTGATCTAGAGGGTGTAGTAGTCTGGGTATTGTTGTAGACTAGGGAGTGTTATAGTCTAGGGACGATGTCCAGTCAGTCCCAGTAGTCTAGGGAGTGAAGTAGCCTAGGGATAGCATAGGGGCTGTAGTAATCTATGGATTGAATTAATTTAGAGACTGTAGAAGGTCTAGACACTGTAGTTGTCCAGAGACTTTAGTTGTCTAGACACTGTAATGGTCTAGAAATTGTAGTAACCTAGGGGCTGTAGTAGTCCAGGGACTAAAGTAGGTCTAGAGACTGTAGTGGTCTAGAGACTGTAATGGTGTAGAAATTGTATCAGCCTAGTGGCAGTAGTAGTTCAGCGACTGAAATAGGTCTAGAGACTGTAGTGGTCTAGAGACTGTGATGGTCTACAGACTGTGATGGTCTACAGACTGTAGTAGTCCAGGGGCTGTAGTAGTCTGAGGATTGTTGTAGTCTAGGGAGTGTTATAGTCTAGGTACGATGTAGTAGCCTAGGGACTGATGTAGTCTAGGGACTGTAGTAGCCTAGGGGCTGTAGTAATCAATGGATTGAAATAATCTAGAGACTGTAGGAGCACTGTAGTTGTCTAGAGACTGTAATGGTCTAGACACTGTAGTGGTCTAGAGACTGTAATGATCTAGAGACTGTAGTAGCCCAGGGGCTGTAGTAATCTACGGACTGAAGTAGCCTAGGGACTGTAGGAGGTCTAGAGACTGTAGTTCCCTAGAGACTGTAGTTGTCTAGAGACTGTAATGGTCTAGAACTTGTAGTAGCCTAGGGGCTGTAGTAGCTCAGGGACTGAAGTAGGTCTAGAGATTGTAGTGGTCTAGATACTGTAATCGTCTAGAGACTGTAGTAGACTAGGGGCTGTAGTAATCTATGGATGTAGTAGTCTAGAGACTATAGTTGTCTAGAGACTGTAGTTGCCTAGAGACTGTAATGGTATAGAGACTGTAGTAGCCTAGGGGCTCTCGTAATCTACGGATTGTAGTAGCCTAGGAACTATAGTAGCCATGGCATACTACAATTGAAAAGGAAATGAGTGGAACTGCCATATTATGGATGGAGTAAAGGTTTGCAGTTCAAAATCGTGCCAGATAGCGTACGTTTGTTAATAGGAGCTAAAGTAAGTGCAACTGTTTTATCAGAACAGAAGCACTTAAGAAGGTGATCAGGATCACTTTACCATTTTCCCTTTCACAAAGTAAAATATTTTTGCATGTATTAGTGTGTGTGTGTGTGTGTGGGTATATAAAGGTGTAAATACCCATACATTTATGCATACATTTGTTGATTTCAGCATTTATAAACGCTGAATATAAGAATTCCTTTCTGCTGTTTTTTTTTTCTTTTTCGTGTTTTTCTAGATCATCATACACTTCTTCATCATCATCTCTTCATCAAGCTGATGTAAACAATATGCGATTGTAGTTTGTTTTTTTTTTCTTCATTTTTGTTCTTAATTCTTAAATGTTGTTGTTGTTATTATTATTATTATTATTATGTATTATTATTGTTGTAGCATCATCATCATATATTATGATTCAACTTATAATTTTTATAGAAAAAAAAAAAATACTCGGATTTTTATTCCTCTGTTCGTTCTCAAAAAAAATCCTTTAAAAATAAACAAGTGATAGAGGTAGAGAGAAAGATGTTGCCTGATGGATTTAGGAAAGTGGGAGGTTAAATGAAGATTTCTTTAGCCGTGTTTATGTATTCATGTTGTTCTTGTTGTTGTATTTGTTGTTTTGTTAATTATTGTAAAATAAATGCTAAAATAACAAAACAATTTACACTTGAGCACATACTATAGCAACAATAACAGACAACACACACATACACACACATGGACACACAGAGTAGCATGCATTTTCTCCTTGTATGTGTGTGTACTCTTGTATTAATTCGTTGCAAAAAAAAAAAGGAGAAAGAAAGAAAGAAAGTGAGAAATAATGCATATGTATTGCGCGTTTATATTTGTTTATCCACATTCATATTCAGACATTGAGTGTGTATCTGTATTTGAAATATTCTTTTTAACAAAAAAAAAACAACAACAGCAACAATAACGTTAACAATCATGAGAAAAAATATTCCAATTAAACTAAAATGTTGCAACCTGTACTCTGTTTAAGAAATATTATTGAAATGAAAGGAAACCGAAATTAAAGAGCCTTTATTACCTATTTGTCTTAGGACAGCTCAAGATACTGCATCATCATTGCATTGCCTAGTAGGCAATGTGTTGGCTTAGTAGACGAGAGTGCAATGAAGAAAACGAGTTCTCGCAGCAGAAGCCTGCTACAAAAACTCTGAGAGTAAATAAAATGTATAAAATAAGAGTGTAGTGGGAAGCTAGTCCATAACTCCGAATTAAGTAAGTAAAGAAACCATCATCACTACCTTTTATGCCTTAATTGATGAGGATACGATAAAAAAATATGTGAAATTAAATATAATTTGAGGCCTATTCTTCGACAAACATATTGGCGTTACAATATTCAACGAAGACTACAGGACAGCTAATCACGACACAAGGTAGTGTAGTATAGTAGTTAACTGTCGGACCTCAAACCTGAGGTTTGAACTGTAGGTTTGAATACGCAAAAGGAACGAAAACTTTATGATAAAGAGTGTATTCACTTCAACCATCATTACAAATCTATACATTATTCACTAAAAAAGAAAACTTGTTTCCAGCCAATGACAAATGGCAACTCTATCATTCCAGAACACTCTAACTGCTTAACTGGAAATTTTTATTTACTTATACTGAGACAAAAAAAAATAGCAAAGTAATGATAAGAAGAGTGAGAGACACTACTGCATATAAGTTTTCTAATTCACTTACCAAAAATTTCCTGATCTTTCTATCTTTAGCTCTTCTGTTAATGATAAATTTTTAGGTTTTTTCTTTCTTTGACTGCCAGGTATTCAAGCAGGGAAATGTAAAGCTCCACATAATGCAGGAAACCTAAAAAGAAAACCAAAAAGAATATTTTAATTTGAAAAGACATAGGAAATCAAAGGCTAAAAATTACTTTTACATAAGGAAAGTACGAAAAATTGCCAAAAAAGAAAAGCAACAACAACAACAATAAACGAAAAGGATGTGAAAGAAGCAAAGAGAGAGAGAGAGAGAGAGAGAGAGGGAGAATTGTAATAAAAATATGCGAAACTGAAAGAATTCAAGAAGGACTTTAGTTATTACAGTGGAACCTATTGAATTATGAAAAGTTAAGCATGGTTAAACCAGTTACAGTTGATTACAGCCTACACTGTGTATGTGACCCTTTCTTTTTTTGACTATGTTTAGCTAGAGGAATAGAAATTTCAAATGCATCCTTTGCTGCTGAACATTTTGCACTAATTTTTTCCGTAATACAGTGTGTGTGCCTACTTGCCACCACAGGTTTTGTCTTCTTCAAATGTTTTTTTGTTTGTTAACAAAAACCTTTAAAACAACCTGCTAAATTATTGCAATTGGTGTTATGTTAGTGTTTCTAAATATAAAAAAAGTTAAGCGGTTGAGTTTTAAGTCCTAAGAAGGGCATCTAACTGTTGCAATCAAAGCTGGTAAGGAAAATTTGTCTGGATCAACTTCTTCGAATAGTTGGTCTTATTAAACTGCTTCCATGGTACCCATCTCTCTCTCTCTCTCTCTGGTTTATATTCCTATTATTATTTGAGGATATAAAGTCTGATTTGTCAGCTGGTCCTTCAAATTCTAATACAAGTTTTCGACATTTTTTTTTTTTTGTTTAGTCAGTCACATTTTAATTTCTTGTTTAGTATCATGGCACGTCATGCATTTTTGCTGGGCCAGCAAATAAACCGTAAACGAACAGCAGCAATAACAACTAACAACAGATTCGGGCAATAGAGGTAGCATCTCATAAAACAAAAGAGAAAAAAAGAAAATGTTGGTTTGTTATTAACATGGTTGCAACAAAATCTATGTGTGGCAAATTGCAGTAAATCTAAAAATATTTTAAATGCCACACACATATACACACATATATACACAGAATTCCTATTTAGGTAACTGAATGGATAATATTTCCATTCTTTCTTTCTAAAGGTAAATCCTTGTACTGTCAACATAACCATTCGTAACATCATTGTCGTCATATTACTGCTATGTTATGTTGACGATGTTGATGTTTTTCGTTTAGAGGTTTAACAACTAAAGGCTCTTCATCTCACTCTGACATTCTTCTGCACGTAAACAAATACAAAAACAAGCAGCTTTTAAAAATAATAATAACAACAACAACAAGAATTATTATTAACAAATATTGCTTGTCTAATGCAACAACAACATTCATCATTATTTGCACTTTAACCAAAGTCTCCTTTCTATTTTAGTCAAATCACCGCTAAATAAAGACAAGAACAAGGCCCCTAGTCTAGTATGTAATGTGTTGGCTTATTAGACACGAGACCATCATATAAAATCCAGAACAGGCATTTCGAACCAAACGAAATATGAAAAGAAATATTTATTCTTCCTCTCAGCAACCTCTTGATAAAAAGTTACTCAGGAATCTGTCACTCAGCTTCGACTTTAACCTGTGGGACCTACCACTCATGTATAAGAAATTAACGCACACAACAGGGATAGTGTGAGAAGCTAGGTCGTAACTAGTGACTAAAGGTTGCAAGCATACCTCCTGATACAGTTCCAGTAAGAAAAATACTCAATACTGCATCAATAGACTTAAAGAAACTCTGATAGAAGAATTCAGTAGATCAACAATCCTCAACAGTCGTGTGACAATTTAACCCACACTTTTAATATGACCCCTAAAGATAGTAAGTAAGACACCCTAATTATTCAGCACATCCTATGTTATTCGACTGTTTGGCTACAAAACAATCAAAATTCATTCTAAAAAGAAAATTAATTTTTAAAACTTTCTCGTGTTGTTTTGTCTGCAAATCTCAAAAATAAATTTCTCCAAGTGTATTCTACACCCCACCCTCGTTTACTTATAATTTTATTGTGTTATTAAGATAACAATTTGACAAATTGGTCAAATGATTTTGCAAAATTCGTTACCAAAAAAAAAAAACAAAATTAAGTCGTAAAACAATTTTGCTCTCTCTTTCAAACCGAAAAAAAAAGGATAAAAGGAAACCAATATCACAAGATATCCTTATGTTAACAGATAACATAAAAAAGGGTTGCTATTGATGACTTAATCAAACTGTCATAATAATATTGATTTGGCAAAAATGAAACGAAAAGAAAAGCAAAGAAAAGAAAGGATTGAACAAATTCAAAAGGGTGGTTATAGACAAGACAACGACATAACATGGGCAAAAATAAAAACAAAATTGTTGTTAACAACATGAAATTGTTGTAGTTTTTTCTTTTTTATGAGGAATATAAACAATAAAATTATCCTGTTTTTTCTCTATGAGGGAGTGTAAACGTATGTACATGTTTAAAGGGGAAGGAGGTGGGGTGGTGTGTTTCAATTATGGTATTATGACATAAATTTATGTCTGGTAATTGAATGTTTGATGAGCCAAGCAATTTTGATTGAATTTACTTAAAATGATACTCGTTCTCTCTCCCTCTCTCTCTCTCCCTTTTACGGATACTGATACACTAGTAAAGCAAATATTTTTCTTTCTCCACTTGCCTTTTTATTCGTTTTTATTCCCTTTTTTCTCAAAGGCCTTTTAGTGATTTAACATAATTTTTGACTGTGGTCCTTAAGGATTGTTTTTCTGTTTGTTTGTTTCTTTTTTTACAACCCCTTTACGTCTTTGGTAAAACGTTATTGTCATGGTTTTAGTTGGTTTTTCTAAGAAGTCTTTGGCAGCAAAAAAGAAAAGAAAATAAAAATTGGGGAAAAGGAGCAAAAAAAAAGGGTTGCTGCCTTCTTTTTTCACGTCTTAACTGTTTGTTTTATTTTAAGGCAGAACATAAAAAGATTAAAAGATTTTCAAGTCATGTTGTTGTAGTTCATCATCATCATCATGATGGACTTGTGTCCATATGTGGACCAGCAGCATAAGAAAGATGTAGTGGCGTATGTGCACATACAATATTTCTTTAATAAGGTAGACTTTCTTTCTTTTTTTTTTTATTAACTTTAAAGGGCAAATTACAAGGGTTATTGAGCAAATCTGTAACGTGGACTGTGTACAGATTTGGTTATACGAGTGCAGTGTTGAAAATGTACAAGCCAACTTGACTTAAAGATATTTTCAGGAAGATATCTTGAGAAGCATGACAATTTTATTTTATTTTCATAGTTTTTGGCATAAGACTGCAAAGAGGAAATCTAAAGAGATTTCTAAGCTAAGGGCTGTGCTGCGGAGACTACGGTGACTACTGAGTAAATAAGGTTACCAGGTTAATATCCAAAACAAGTAATTCCCAAGAAGTTGCATTTGCCCGAGATTTTCTGAATAGCTTCACCCACATAGGCGTTTGCTCTACAGTAGACAAGTTCCAACTTCAATAGCAGCCTGTTCAGCACAAGATTTCACTTCTTTTCATTACATTCAGCTTCATACCGGCTTACAGAAAAGCGAGCTCATTCGTGTTTGAAATGTTGCCTTTACTTGGAGCATTCATTCAATTGTGTGAAGACCTTTATCTGCACATTATAGAGATCTTCTAAAGCTAATTTTAGATCCACCCTCGTATATTTCTATTGATGTTCATTTTTTTATAGCTAAAAGAAGAACATTTTTTGGTTTATTTAACATAATTTGTTTGATTTTTATACGTCTGTTTAAAGGGTTTTGGCCACTTTCTTTCTTAAGCTTTCCTGTTAATTTTTTTTTTTTTTTTTTTGGTTAGTTTTTCTGCTTTTGTTTTCTTGTTTTCTTTTAAGCCATTATGACTTGACAAATTCTTTACTGTCAAGTCATAATAGTAAAAATGTTTTAATACACAATACAAAAGGAGGGTGTAATAAAAATCATTTCATTTTGTATGTATCACCGTATAAACATGCGTAGCCAAAATCCATGTACGTTATGTATGTTTGCACACGTTTTTTATATTAATTTTTATTGAAATTATTACAAGAAGAAGTAAAAGAAGAAAAAAATTAGATTTTATTAAACAATTTGGTCAAACCTTTTAGTTTTTCTTTAGAAAGGCAAAAAAAAAATTTCGAAAAAAAATAACATTTTTTAGGCCTAAAACAAGGCTTAGTAGAAAGCTTTTTAAATAATTGGACAATAAAACAAAGGTGCTGGCTGGCAATAGGAAATAAAATTAACAAAAAGGAGCAACACAACACAAATTAAAAATGGAACAGGATTTTTTAATGCAACCGGGGACCTTAGTTTTTTTTTTTTATTATTTTTCTCTCTCTTTTTTTTTTTGGTGTACATGTGTGTGTGTGTTACTATTTTAATAATTTAACATTGTAAATCATATTCCTTGTGCTGTAATAATAATCATATTCTAACCATTTTACACATGTCCTCCTGCTCATACTACCTGTCTATAGATGTGGTAATAAAAAACGGCAATAATCGTTTATTAAAATCGGCAGCAAAAGAAAAAAAAAACGAAAAAATAATGGCAGTTACGCGACAAATTTTAAAATATTTTTATTGTCTAGAGGAATACATAAATAATTTATCAAAGAAAAAAAAAGTGTAAGGAAAGACAAAGAGGAATGCAATAAAACAAATGTCCAAAGGAAGGGGGAAATTTTAGAAAGAAAAATAGAAAGAATCATAATCATTATAAAATGAAATCGATTTGTAGGTCTTACATTACATGCAGCATTAAATTTTGAGTATCTTTTTGAATACATATTTTACAACTGTGCTGCCAGATTCAAAAACTGGGCTAAGAACATAGAAAAAGCACATTCTCCGACTGGTCTTATTAGATGAGAGCGACCAAAATGATACTCCAAAATTAATCAATGGTAATAGTATCGTATACTTATCATCCAAACAAAATGATGTCAAATTATCAAATATTATTAACCCGATTAATAAATTCCACAAATTGCTTTTACATATCCTTCCAATCTTCTCTGCTTCTTATGTGTTCGTCACACCAATCAATGACAGGGCTTCCTCGATTTATTGCTTCTAACATAGACGAGGTTGACCTCTACTCTTCTGCTAATACCTGCATTAAATACTAGTCCCACCAAAGCATCCCCATTCGTCTGAACAACTTGGCCAACTTGGTCAGCGCAGCAGCTGGGTATTAATGCGCTGCACAACGTTGTTGAGGTGCTTGTATAGCTCAGTGTTGCTTCAGATGCAGAAGTTATCGCCAACTCTCGATGAGACTTTTGTCTCGAATATTCTCAAGCCTGCTATAGCGGCTTCAGATGCAGAAGTTATCGCCAACTCTCGATGAGACTTTTGTCTCGAATATTCTCAAGCCTGCTATAGCGGTATTCAATAACGCCCATTTTTCGGCGCCATAAAGGGAGGATGAGCAATTTGTCCTATTGAGGCCATAACTGCACCTGTTGGCAAAAGAGATCCTAAGCTTGAACTGCAGATAATCGCTTAGGATTATTTTCTCGAATAAATTCAAGGCTGTTGCTCTGGTGCTTAATATGGTCTATGCTGCTAAGCAATAAAAGAGCACGCGGAGAAGGAGGGTATAGGTTTTATCGTAAGGGATTGCCTACTGAGACCACAATACCACATGTTAGCAAAAGAGATCCTATGCTTGAACGGTATAAAATCGCTCAGGATTATTTTCTCGAATACTTTAAAGGCTGTTGTACTGGTGCTTAATATGGTCCATGCTTCTGCGCAATAAAAAAACACGAGGAGGATGAAAGTATAAGTTTCCTCGTAAACAATCGACAAATATCAAGGCAGCTTGTATCAATGGTTTACCAGCGAGACTTTTCAAGACCACAGCCAATACTAACTTATAAAACTGTATTGATTCCCTTATTATTAATCCCATTTAACTACAACTGTTGTATTGTGATAATTAAGTTTTGCTGTTTCCTTGTTTTTCCATTTTCTTTTTTGTAATTTTGTGCTTTAATTTTTGCTTCTCTCTATTTTTTTTTCTTCTTGTTGTTATATTTCCAATACCCAATTAGCAATTGTCTTTAATTAGTTTCCATACATTTAGTTTTACTGCCTACCTTGTCTACGGCAATTACAAACGATTACAATTTTTCGCAATACAATCTTGCAAAACCAATTGTCCAAGTCCAGTCCAGTCAGAGAGAGTCCTTTTTCTACTGCTTCCTTCTTCCTTATAATCTTCTCCATATCAGTCTGACTGACCATAAACAATTAAATGTTGAAACAATTTTCATTTCATTTTCATGTGAAAAGTCTATGAAGCATAAATGGAGTTGATTACACACAGTCAACTTGGTGAACGATGCAGCCAACCAACCAAACCAATTTAACGGCCACCCTCTTAAGAGCCATTTGTTGCCACGAACTGTTGCTAGTTATTCTATAATAATAACGATAAAATTTTATAGCTTTTTACGGATAAAAATTTAGTTTTTTTTTCCTATTTTTTTTTTATTACTTATTACATGCTTATGTTTTAGTTTTTTTTCTTTTTTCTTTTGCTCTCTCTCTCTCTCTCTCTCTCTCTGTGCCTCATTTTTTCATGACAAACTTTGTTAGTTAAACGTGTTCACATGTTGGCAGGTAATTTTGAAAATTATATTGTATGTGTGGAGGAGATGGGGAAAAAAAAGACAACAAAATAAATAAAAATTAAAAAGACATAAAAATTGAAGTGAACTTCTTTCAAAGAACCAAAAAAAAAAGCTAAAGGATGTAGAAAATTGAACAAAATAATTAGAAAATATTCTACGTAATAGGAGCGGGAGCTCTGCCAAAGTTTAACTCTCTAATCATATCTCAAATAATGTCTCTCCAAAGCCACTGTTCCTATATGACTTTAGTTCGTTTCACTTCTATCAGTTTTAAGCATAGGCTAGCCTGTCAGATCATAGGTTCTCTTGTGTATTTTACGCCAACTGCAGGTATTGCGATATCACAAGTAAGTTTCTCATATAATGTAGCCGATTCATCCTATTCATGCTTTGGAATTTGGCCAGTTCTTTTATCTAAGGTTATCTGCCGGCCTCACTGACTACTTTGGTGTATTTCAGATTGAAGTGTTGGGCCATAAATCATGATGCGGTACTGACCCTGAGTAAGGGATCTCCAACTGCTAGAATTTCCATTTCCTTTGACAGGTTCCTCTCTGATGCAATCTTCAGGCCTTCTTGGTAGCTTTGTTTCGATCTAATGTGGGTAGGTATACACAGAAGAAGGCAGGCACTCTCCTAATGTATACCAATCCACACATTAGATTACCGAATTTATTTGCCGCAGTCAAATTCTAAGCTCAAGGAGAATCTTGTTTTGTTGCCAGACTAACGTGTCTGAAATTAATTAGAAAGCGTATCAATTATTTGCCTAAGGTAGAGTTTAGGAATAGAGATCGCGAAGAGACTTCGATTAGCTGCAAATGATTTCTGTAGAATACGTTTCTTATTTGAATCACCCTTCCTTGATAGTCTGTCTAATGGACAGTTCACTCAATTCAACGTGAATGAGCTTCAGTTTGATGCTGATTATTAATATCAGTTACTCTGGACTTGTCAGTATATATCTGGGTTATCGTTTCAGGTGAATTCAAATCATCTGTGGCTCCCTCCGTCCTATACTTTCCTAACCTTATTATCTGCTTTAACTTTAAATTGCTATGCGATCATATTACAAAACTAGTAAAAGCCAAAAAAAAAGCTTTCCTTTTGCCTTGATTTTTAAAAGAATTCTGGAAAAAAAAAAGTTGCCTTACATTTTACATTTCGTTTATAACTTGTGTTAAGACTGCCTACTAAAAGTGGAGCTTATCTATTGAAGAAAATTATGGAAAATTTCTTTCTTTTTTTTTCTAATTTCGAGTATTTGCCTTTAAAACACGCGTTTTATGGCACAGCTGGTATTTCTTTTTAGTTTTTCTTTTTTTTTTTGGCAAATATTTGCTTAAATATTCTAAAACCATTAGAAACGAAATTGTTTTTAAAATAAATTTAAACTTTACGAGGGTCGTGCAAACAGGATTCATTATTTCATATGCTTACGCCATTTAAGACAACATGGCTTAGATATTTGTGTGTTAAATAATCACGTAGTTTGGTTTACTTTGAAACACTATTAATTTAAGGCCTGCTTTTAAGCTAATAAATCGGAATTTTGAAAGCTATGCTTTTACTTTACTTTACTTTACTTTATTTGTGTGTAAAAGTTTTCAGTAATATTTGAAGTTTTAAATGAATAAATTTAAAATGTTAAAATATTTATCATTTCTCTTTTCTTTTCCTCTTAAATTCATTTCATTTTCAACTTATTCTTTCATTGCCCTAGCCAACTGTTTCAAATAGCATTATTTTTAAATTGTCGATTATAAAGCCCAAAGGTAAAAGCCATCCAGTTTTAAGAAATTCATTCTTGCAGCCAAAATGATTATATATGCCGTTTACTGTACTTTATCGTGGCCATTCTCATAGGACATTCAACAGCTGCCAGTAATAAATAAACCTGGTAAAAGTGGCTTGTGGTTCACGGGGCAAACGGCTGGACTATAAAGGTGCCTGTGATGGGAGTCTGTACCAGTTGTTTGTAATGCCCCAAATTGGTCGTCCGATATGGAACGTGGTCTTCGGATTGGTTTAAGTGCGATAATTGAAGAAATGTTCAGCCGAGAGTCCTAAAGAAACCGGAAAGCTCTGAAGAAACTACAACACCTGAACCAAAACCAATAACAACAGGAAACCCATATACAGGACCACCAACCCAAACTACAAGGAAAACAGTTACTCCACCAGAAATGCTATCAACACCACCAGAAAAGCTATCAACACCACCAGAAATGCTATCAACACCACCACCACCAGTAATGTCATAATAATAACATCAAATCAAAACTTGTTTTCGCAAGAATAAAGAGTTTCAACAGCAATATTCGAAATGAATTGATAAATAAAAATAATAAACAATACCCGCATAATAATTCTATAATTTCACGAACTGATTATTTTGTTTTTAACTAATTATTGAACTCATCTGGCTTCAGCGTGGGCGATATAGACTTGGTGAATGGCTTTGCCCTTTTAGGATTAATTTCATACTTTGCAAGAGTTTCAATAATTTTTTCTATACCAGAATAATCATTTTTATCCTCTTTGCCGTGATTCTAATGTTTTTGACTGCTTTTTATTTGGGTCGCATTAGCAGCCAAGTCTTTTGCAATTACTAAGCCACTGTGTTACGGTATTTGTTAATTTAGGATCAATTGTGCATTCTGTTAGACTTTGCTGCGTATCCAATTGGTCTTGTCTCCTCTTCTTATTGACTTTTAAGGGAATGCATTCCCACATTTTATTTAAAAACTAAGCAACAGCAAAACAAATCTACAATAGTGGCTTATATTGGGTATTTAGTTTGAATTGAAGGACGCCGATTAAATAGTAGTCACTCGCAAATTCCAATAAATTTTAATTTTAAATTGGTAAGATGCTATATGCATGTCTCGAAAGTCTTAGGGATAGTGGATGGCGATAGATATCTTTTTAAAGCCGTCTGATTACAATGTAAGGCTACCTAATCTGGTTGTATATTGATTATCAGATACCGTGACGTCATATTTCCTTTGCAAACGAATAAAGTTTTTAGGAGATAATTTGTTTGCCACTCTCCAGAAGAATACCAATC
>QOCX01000107.1:0-32372 GCA_005959815.1 Sarcophaga bullata
GTATCAAATTAAAGCTAAAGACCTAAACTTACATTTTCTCCTAACGCCCAGTAGTGCCACGCCCACTTAATTATGTTTAGATTCACTAAATGTATTAGCTTATACTTACTTTAGAACTTGTTGTCTACTTTTCTGGAAAAGTGTTTCTGTTAAAACTGAAATAAGACAATAAAAAAAATCTAAAAATATGCTGATGGTGATGCTATATGAGAATACTCAGATAATTTTTTATAGGAAGTACATTAAAAAGAAAATTAAAAAACTGTGTCGCTGCAATCAATTCTTAACTTCTTTCCTTTTGCAGAATTTATGACTTCACGGTAATTACACTGCAATTAGTTTTAATTGATATTAAATTAAAATGATTTTTATCAAAATAGCTGATAAAAGAATCAAACTTATCTGTACTAAAAGGTCATGTACTATCAAAATGAATCATGTTCCCATTTAATTGTATATGTTTTCTTTGCAGTTTCTGTAGATCACTTGTAGAGATAACTTACTCACGCCATATGACTCGTGCATTGGTGATGGACTTACTCTGAAATTGAATGTAAAAAACTTTGATTTAATTGAATTGTTAATTAGAACCATATAGCCAGGATTATGACCTACCTTCTCACATCACCCCATATATTTTGTGTGTATTAATTTTATTCTTGAGTGCAAAACCTACAGTTTGGCGTTGACTCCGAACGATAGGTGGTTTGAGAAACTTTTGACGACAATTTAGTTTTTCAATCTGTACAACATGTCCAAGCTGAAGATTGAACAACAGGCTCGCTCACCTCCAATAAGCTAACACGCTCACCACTAGACTGTGAAGCCCTGCTTGCGCTGAGTAACTTCTGCGATGAGTTTGGTGTATGTTGGTCAGTACGTGGACTTCGCTCACCGCTATGAGTGCTCACTTCGACCTAACCTAGCCTAGCCACTAGAATACGGCAGACTGAATGATTCTACCCAAAGGCGATTTTGGGTAAAATTCATTCAAAATTATTAGAATGGCAGAGAAATGCCAACCAGAAGTTGTGATAATATAAAGGGAAAATTATAATCGTTATTATAATTGGGTCTTATAAAGCCTAAATAAGCTAATGTTAATATTTAAGCTAATTTTGAAGGTTCTAGAAGTTGACAAGTTTTTGAAAAAATCCTAAAATGTATTAAGCTGTCCAAAAGCTTTTATTTCTTTTAAAGATGGTTTTTTATATTTCAAATTAACTCTTAAATCATATCACTTACCATATTAACTCTAGTAATTCATCGGCATTCTACAGTTTGCCAGAAAACAGTACGATTGACATTTTATAAGCCTTTAGAAAATATCTTAAAGACTTAATTATGTGTATAAATATAAATTTATAATGCGTTGAGAGTGTATATAAGAGAATAAAGAATCCTTGCAACTGGCCAAATATAAAAAAAAATAAAATAAAAATTTTTTTTATTGCCAAAGCAAAACTAAAAATCTTTGAAAAAAACCTCAACCAGAGATTATATTTTGCTTTACTTTGTGAGGGTGTTAAATGCTAGGATTTTATTTCATTTTATTTTTGTCTTGAATATCCTAGACTGGTAAGAAATTTGCATAATTTGTTAAAGGACATTTGTCATCGTTTAGACTACAAGTTTTCTTTTTTCTCTTCTTTATATCGCCATTTGCTATGTGCTTTTTGCCTTTTTTGTTTTCTACGTGTTTCCTTTAAGGGTTTGGTGCCAGTCAAAGCTGAATTCATATAAAAAGGATAATAAATTTGGAATTTAACGTCAAGTGGTTGAAAGTCAATGGAATTTTTCTTTCATTTTTTTTCTTTATGCCGATTTATGATTTCAGTTTTCAAAAGCGATTTTATTTTTGTTATGTTTTCTCCACTCCTTTTTATGTGATTTATGTGCTAGAGAAAATGTAAAATTTTTGGATTTTTTTTTTAAGTAAAATTTCAACTACTCTGTTCATTATCAATTAGTACGCAATTAAAAAATATTTTATTATTTAAAACAATCGTTCTTACCCAGCTAATCGCCATCATCGCCTTTTGTCAGCCCTCTGATATGATCATTCGATTTTTATTTGCTGTTAACAGAGCTTCATTTACTGCTAAAATGAATTCACATCCCAGTCCTTCTCAGTTCTCAGGCAGTATCATCACTTCTACTCCATTCTTGATTGTTAGAAGATTGTGGATAACGTATTCAATAATCACTTGGTATTCTTTGAATGTTGAGCATTTGATTTCTTCTAAAAATCTCTTCATTTACTCGGACTGTTAGTCTGCAACTAAAGGTAGAATTAGCTAAGCATTCTTACATTACTTACTTACTTACCTACTTACTCACTTACTTACTGAATTGGCCATAACAAGCCGATTAACGGTTTTCGGCCTACGGCAACACATCCTTCCAGGCGCCTCTGCTTCTTGCGCGCCTTCGTCAGTTGGTCTCGCCAATCGATGATAGCGCTTCCTTAAGTTGGTCCTTCTAACGGATACAAGGTCGTCCTCTTCGTCTTAAGGTCTATGCCTCTTCGCCATAAAGAGTACTAGAGATGTCTCTTTTACTCAATTGCCTATTGAGACCATAGAAGCACCTGTTGGCAAGAATGATCCAAACATTCACGGAATTAATATTCATTGTATTTAATATGTGAAGCAATGAGAGCGATTACCGAACCGTAATGTAATTTTGGTGAGCTATAGCATCACTCTTCATATGCTAAAAACGAATATACGTTCCGTGAACGCTTGGCTAATTCCGCAATAGGACCCTAACGAATGTGGGGGGCATCAGGAAGTAGGGATATCATCTGAAATTTCATTATTGATGAACTAAGCAAGGCATAATAACGTTTTCTGACTTGTATTAATAAGAAGAGCACTGACTCACTTCTGTTCTTAAGCCTCATGGTCATCCATCGCACACTTGCGATTATCACTGCCACTACCACTATCTTATTTGAAGGCAGGCATTTCTTTGAAAAGTAAAAGCTATCATTCACGTCATGTGTTCCTGAGCCCATTCTTCGTTTAGCTTTCCAATATAAAGTTGCTGCAAAAACAAGAGTCAAGTTGGTTACCCTTCAAGATTGTTTGATTTCTTGGTTGGCAACAACTTCCAGCAACTATAACCTTGATGCTAAGAAATTTACTTGTCTAGGCAGGTAACGATCTGCTAAAGTGTAGTCAGCCTGCAAATTAAGTGTAGAATCACTCTTGAATCAAAATAAATGTCCTACAAGGTGCTTCAGACTTCTAAATGAATCGAAATAGGGACACTTACAGTGTACCGAAGCTGAAAGAGAAAATTTTGTTCACATTATCTTCGCTCCTAAAAAACCTAGACAGAGCTGTATGAAGTCTTCAACGTCAGGGACGTTGTCCAGTGCATAATCATTCAGTGGCCATGCAGGCTCCAATATGTCGTTCATAAAGGATAAGGTAATCTGACGATTCATATATTCGATGCGTCAGTGAATGCCGGAGTAGAGGAAGATCCCGTACACGTCGAAAGAACCGACATGGAAAAATTCTATCGGCGGTTGGTACGACACATTAGCGAAGGCACAAGCAAGCGGGGGATACCTGGAAAAAGTGCTTTTGCTATACAGAACTCAAGGTGGCATACGACCGCATGCATTAAACAAACTGTTTCAGAAAAAAAATTTTTTAAAGAGAACTGGTTTCATCTTTATTGAGATACATTCTAAGGACTTCTTATTGTCCCTTATTATGACTCAATAATCTTTTCTCATTTATTCACTCATATAACCAGCTAAGCTGACAGAGTGTAACGTCATTGTCATAAAAATGAAACGAATTGAATTTTATGACTGTGTCATATCGTTCGGTTGTCGTCTTGTCATTTGTAACAGTTGGTTATAATGTCATGTGACCCATCATAATTCTTCAATGATCATTATTTAATGTAGCGTAAGATAATCTAATTATGGTCACTTATATGCAGCGCAAATATTTTCTTTCTTTCTTTCTTTTCAAAAGGATTTAAAACTTAAAAAAGAAAAAAATATTTTTCTTTTTATAACTTTAAACAAAAACAACATGACAGTTTTTCCACTCTTCTGAGTTTTGTTTACCAAAAGAAAAACTTTCATGTTTTCTAGCCTAAATCTATGCCAAATAATATTTACATTAAGAAACTGTCTAAAAATATGCATTAAAAAATAGTTTAAAGAAGAAAGTAAATATTACAGATTTCACAAATATTATTTTTTTGTATTTAAAGAAATAAATTTTATATGCCTTGAGAGGTATGCTAAATTAGTAATGGAAGTTTAGTAGGGTTCGAAAGGTCATCTATTTGTAAATAATGCCTTAAAGTATGCAATAATATAGCAATATATGTAAATGCCTTAAAGTATGCAATAATATAATGCAATGTTAGAAGTAAAATATCTTCCAAAGTAAATTAATATTAATTTTCTTTTCAGGTTTGGTTTCAAAATCGTCGTGCCAAATGGCGTAAAACGGAAAAATGCTGGGGACGTAGTACCATAATGGCGGAATATGGTTTGTATGGCGCAATGGTTAGACATTCGTTACCTTTACCTGAAACAATTCTAAAATCGGCAAAAGAAAATGAATCTGTAGCACCCTGGCTACTAGGTATGGAGAATAAAAGTAAATGCAATAAACGTATCACATAATATTTACTAAAATTAAGGAGTGTCCAAGAAAAAAGTTTTGTTTTCGCTCAAAATCCCTTTCGATTTGGAAAAGCTAAAAAAAATTCAGAATATGCACAAAATTTTTTCATAAGCACTCGTTATTTTTTCTTAATTTTATATTTTTAACAATACTTAATTTAAATACGCTTAATTGATCATTACAGCCCTTTAGCCAGCTTCTCACATCACTCATATTGTGTATTTAACGTTGTCTCTGGACTACAGATTTGAGAAACCTTTCCCGGCACTTTTATTTACTCTCAGAGTTTTCTCAAGACGGCTGCTGAGAAGAATTTTCACGATGAGTTTGTTGTTACCTACCTAACATTAGAATATTCCTAAATTTATGATGTCCTCAAACACGTTGGCGTGATTACATGTTACAGGCAAGCAGGGGGTAGGAAGCAAACAGCGCGCTTTAACTAATTTAGAGCATGCCAAATACACAGGTTGCAGTATCTTGATTGCCTAAAGACCCATGACATGAATATGACCTTGGAAATTCGCAGCTTGAACCATAATCATAAAAATTTGGGTAACCTTAGACCTAACAGCAAGAAGGACAGTTGATTAAAAAATTTCAACAAAAGAAGATTCATGGTCTTCGAAAAGAGTGACAGAACACAATATCTCTAAGCATAAAATAAAACTTAAAGAATCACAAAGCGCATTATGCTACGATATTTGGAAATCTAAGCACATCCCTACATAATCCAAGTATACTCTATTCTACGAAACTCTAACGGTGGTTGACCAAGAAATAATACTGATAAGATTGACATGTTTATTGGCCATCTGGGAACCGTCTTCACCTCGAAATTGAGTGAACACACAACCGATTTTACACCAGCCAATTCTATACCCTCTTACTTTTAAGTTTTGGGTTTCGAAGAATACTAATCCTTAGGCAGCAACCCTTGTATTTGGTGAAGAGGATTACTCTTCTCATTTTACAGTCTTTGTTCTGTCCTTTTTCCAAACACATTGTTCCTATTGCCGTAATACGCTAATATTACCAAATCTACGATTTTTGTTTTGGAATTCTGGCTGTTATACTTTTGAACCATGCTGGACACGTGACTTAACCATTAGGTTCTAGTCTTGTGTGTCTGTAATTTGAGAGTTGTCGAGCAGAACCAATTGGCTTTCTTTCTAAAACTTCAGCATTGGCTGCTAGTTTATACTTTCAATACGAAAAGACTCTACTACGCCGTTATGTAGTGTAAACAAACTCCAACTCCAACACCCCGAACAGCACGAAATATGAATAAAATATTTCTCTCGGCGACTTCTTCTCAACAGATTTCTGGCAAAAACTCTGAGATTGCCAAAAACTCTGAGAGTAAATATAATTGCCATGAAAAATTTAATAAATCTGTAGTTGGAAGTCTACGTTCTACCACTCATGAATAAAATTAACACACACAACATGGGTGATGTAAAAAACTAGGTTGTAAGCTTGATTAAAGTATCATGATGGCTAATTAATTTGCAAAATTTAAGAATAAAAGTATCTTCTGTGTTTAGACCACTTGTCGATAATCAATGCCTATGTAGAAAATATGACACACATTTACGTGTCAAATTAAATATTTACCACAGATTAGCAGTTGATTAGTTTGTTTCTTTTTCTTTTTTTTTAATTAAAAAAAAAACTAGATAAGTTTTAAAGGCAATTAAAGTTTTCTGTATTTTTTCAACAGATTTTAAAAGCATGACTAAATTCACAAAAACTGTATTTGAACGCATCAAACGTAAACAATTTTTTTTATAAACGTTGTCATATGTTAGCAATTTGCTAAAAGAATAAAAATTCTATCAGAAAACCACCACCACCATCAGTACGATTACCAAACCATGTATTCAACACATCTTTATCACCCTTTTTGTAACACCCCTTGCTTATGGCCCTTATAGTATACAATAGAAGAAGAAGAAAAAAACTCGCCGTAAGAGAACCCATAGATAGTACTTGACATAATCCAACAAATTGTTATAAAAATACCACAACAAAACACCAGTTGAAGTCATTTGTTGGTACGAAAACTTATTAAAGCGAGTGGGCGCATGTAAAAGTTCCCCATAAGAGATGCGCCGTAAAATCGACTTTAGGGATTAACAAACGCTCAAATAAATGTACACGTATTATTAAGGGTTTCCTTCTTGATGGCATGAGAATATGAGTACGTATGTGTGATTAGGTCTTAGGTCATAAAAAAATTTTTGATTTCGTTTTAAAGAAAGGGTACTGCAAAGGTTGATGTTTTTCTAGTAATAAGAAATATTCTTAATGAAAGTCTTAAATAAATATAGTTTTGCATATTTTGGTTCTAGTGGACTTGGATAGCCCTGCTAAAAAAGAATCCAAAACAGTTTCTGTTACAGTTGGGCAGTACAAAGGACCGGAGATATCGCTGACGAAGCTGACAAAGGCGCTGAAGCTAATATTTTAATCAGAGACCAAAAAATACAAGTCATTGAAACAAATAATGCAAGTCATCGATGAAAAGATGAAAGTCATCATTCAAAAATGCAAGTCATAGACCAAAGAAAATGCAAGTCAGCAAACAAAAACATTCAATTTATTGACTAAAAAGTGCAAGTCATTGACAAAATAAAAACATGCAAGTTATTTACCAAAAAATGCAAGTCATCGACCAAATAATGCAAGTCATCGACCAAAAAATACCAGTCATCGTCCAAAAAACATGCAAGCCATCCAACCCAAAACTTGCAAGTTATTAACTTGCGAAAAATACATTTTATTGTATCCCTTATATACAAAAATGCATATTAACTCAATGAGAACTATTAAAATTTCATTTTTAACCATGTTTATATAGAGCACTTTTGCCAATATCTCCGGGCACAAGTATAGCTCGATTGTAAGGAAACCAGTTTTGGAATCCTTGAGACAATGGCTATCCAGCCCACTAAGTCCATTTCGCCCACTGGGTCCATTTTTTATCCAATTTCGTTTGATGTATGCAAAGAAATTTTTCTTTGCAAATTTCACCTATATCTCCGGTCCTAGGTAACGCCCGAACGTAAGGAAACCTGTTTTCGAATCCTTGATCCAACCCATTAGGCCAGAAAACAATACTTTTTCTAAATTTTATTGAATTTTGCAATATTCAAGGCATGTTTGGAAAAAATATTTGAGTTTTTATCTCAAAAAAGCCATGTTTAGCACGATGATTAAATTTGATGTTGTTTGTTCACTGTATATTGAATATGTATACAGCCTAGTCCAACCTAACTTATAGGCACGATTGTCCCAATTTATCTTCAGCATTTGATGGCAAAAAATTGTTTTTAATGTAACACCTTAAATAGCACTATACGTTCCAAATATAAACTTCACATCCTTCTGCAAGACCCTTTCAAAATTTCAAAAACCCTGTCAATAGTGTGTAGAATAAGGACAAGAAGCATGTTATTATTAATAAGACTTAATCGCTTAATAAATGCATAAACAAAAACTAACAAAAAAAAAACTGCAATTTTATGCTTTTATTGTCTTGAAAAATAATAAAATATCGTGCACGGTTCTATGGTTTAAAACAAAGTCATTTTGCATGAGTCTATTAGCAGCACCCCAAATAAACCAACCCCTTTACGAAACCATTCGCATTATTATTAAAAATCTTCACTCTTATTATTTATTTGATAGTCTTATATGTGGGATTAAATATTTCACAATAAACAAGAGGATGAAATAATTCAAATTAACTTGACATTGAGTCAAAAAGGTAATATCCACACTATTAAGTTGAAGAAAATTTAATTAAATCGGAATTACACACAATATTAGCCCATAACGGTAATAAAAAATTGTTTAAATTGATTTTAATTTTCGCATTTATTTTCTATTTCACAGGCATGCATCGTAAATCCCTCGACGGCCAACATACGCTTAAAGATGATTCGGGTGTTAGTGATCAGGAGGGCGATGGCATTGAATTGGAATCAGCTGGTTCACGTTCTAACGATGAATTACGGCCACAATGTAATTTATCCTCTTCCAATGAGTCCCTGAATGTGGTTAGTCCCTCACTAACGCCTCCCAATTCAACGCCTACTGGTGGCAATACATCTACATCATCAGCTTCGCCCCATATAGATCTCAGTACCCCATCACCAAATAAACAGCAACAACAACAAATGCAACAATATTTTAATAATTCAACAAATGAACCATACGGTGCCTCTCAAAGTTTAAATCATTTAGCAACCCAACCGTTAAGTGTAGCTAACAGTACCTCAAAGCCTCAAGCAACACAATCATCACCATTGTCTTATCATCCCCTATTGGATGCTGCCAATGCCAGTGCTAGTGCTGGTGCTGCAAGTACCAAAGATTTTCACATGATTATGAATACGGCTGTAGCAGCTGCTGCAGCTGTTGCCGCCCAAACAGGTGCTGGAGATATATATGGTGCGGGTTTAGTACAAGATCCGGATGCTTTTAGGTAATTTATTTGTTATTGTAGAACAACAGCCATGATTATTATCAAAGCTATGGTTACTATAGTACAAAGTTTTTGTGTGATGTGTGCTGGTTCTAGGAACAAGTGTCGAAATCTTTTTGATGAACCTTGGAATCAATCTATATTCTGAGCACCCTTAAAAAGACGTGGCATGTAATATGCCATTTTCCATGAGAGTGTGCAATAACCTGCGGTGAGGAAGTCGCCGAAGATATTTTTATTCAAGCTTCGTTTTGTTGAAGACTTCTGACCTGGGGGTTTGAACCGTGGCCTTGTGTGTAATAAACTAACACATTAGATTATGGTGACTACATAAAGGTATCAATAGGCCTTTCATATGTATAAAAATTATCGATAATTTAATTTTTTAATTATCGATATCTTACACACACTTTTAATTTCCAAATAACAAGCTCTTAACGAAAGACTCGATGTCATGAAAAGTAAATTATGATAGGAATGTTTGCTATTTTCACTTATTTTAAAACATCGAAAATTCTTTAAAGAATAATATGATTTCAGGAATCTGAATTTGTAAATGAACTTTCTCGGAAATTGGTTTAGAAATATAAATTTTTTTTTGTATGTACTTGAGGAATATTTGCCAGTTATCGATAACATAGTTTAAAGTGACAATTTATAATCGAACTTTGTCGAGAATAAAAAAAAGGGAAACTAGTTTGGTAAAACTTATTTTGAATCATCGATAACTTTTTACAGAATAATATGATTTCAGGAATCTGAATTTGTAATCGAACTTTCTCGGGAATCGAAAATTGGTTTAGAAATATACATTTTTTTTTTTGTACGTACGTGAGGAATATTTGCCAGTTATCGATAACCTGGTTTAAAGTGACAATTTGTACTCGAACTTTGTCGAGAATAAAAAAAAGGAAACTAGTTTGATAAAAAAAAAACACATTTATGCGTACGTGAGGAATATTTACCAGTTATCGATAACTTTTTTGAAAGTATTAATGAATGAATTCATTTGCATTTGAAAAATAAATCGTCCCAGTCGGAACAAATCATCAGATTTACTGATTGTGTATTCCAAGAAATTGCCGGCTATCGCTTCCTATAATCAATTTGTTTGCCGCTGCTATCAGGATGACAAAGCCAAGATATAAACATTAGAAGTATTTACGATTAGCAAATATTTGTTAATGAATAAAACCATTGACAATAAAAATGTGTGCAAAATAGTTGTAGGTGTCATGCGATTGTATTTTATTTTTCATTATCTTCATTCACTGATGTTTCGATAGAAGAAAATTAAAAACTTTTTTCACTTTATGTTTTATTTTATTTTATTTAAAATTGTCTGATATGGTGTGTACGATGGTATGGTGGAATAGAAATGACAATTGTTATCAATCGTATGCTTTATTAACAAAATTGTTTTAATTGAAAAATTTAATTGATTTTTATGATAACTTTTTTTTTGTTAAATAATTATCAAATATAATAAAAAAGCGAAAACAAAAACAATTTTATTTTTAAATGCGGCATTTAAATGTGTTGCTCTTCTTCTGAACCTGTTAAGCTTTTATAATTTCTCCTATATAGTATAGCTCTAGTCCCTCTGTTACACTCCTTTCACAAATATGATCTGTTTCGTCATCGAATTGTCCGATAAAACGTCTGCCTATACCTTGAGAACCCCTCTAAAGACTTGCGGGCTTGTAATTAACAATGTAGTTATGGACTCCGTCAACACCAGATAGACGGCTCCGGTTACAAACAGAGTGGAACAGAAAGTCTTTCCAGCCTTTTTTTTAAAGGAGCACATACAGAGAATGGTGCTTGAAGTTATTGCATTATGGAAACAAATGTAAATGACACTTGACACTTCACCAATGGGGCACATGCCCAACACTATCTTAGAGTTGGTCTACTACATGGTGGATACATAGTCATTTATATGAAATGCCAGTGGTAGTCAACGCAGTTTAGCAAGTAGTATGTTGTTAGCTTATTAGAAGTGAGTCTGTAGTTCAAATCCCAGCTCAGACATTTCAAACAAGACGAAATATGAAAAAACGCTAATAAGAATAAATAAAACCGCCATGAGAAGTTTATCAAAAATTTGTCGTAGGTCCTACCACTAGTGGATAAGACTAACACACACAACATGGGTGATGTGAACAGCTAGATTTTAATCCTGACTTAATAGGAAATGCAGGAAGAAGGTAATAACAATGTGAAGTATATTTAGAACTTTTTAAGGTATTAAATAAAAAATAATTAAAATTCAATAACAAAAAATAAATTAGTGCGGTCAAACGAATACCTCTAATTGTAGGTGTGTGTGTGTAGCACTTCCTTATATTTTTTAATTGACCGCGAATATTAAATATTTTTTTTATCAATTTTAATAAGAGTTTATATATTTGATTAGACGTGAGAGTATTTTATACAGATTTTTAACTGATACTGGCTATCAAAATTCAGTAACGATTGGCCATATCAAGTGAATATAATTTTTTTTTTTCAATACAATAGGAATAAAAGCGTAATACTTTAGTATTTTCTTTAAAGTTTTTCATTCACAAATAGTGTATGAACAAATATCACATTCTTGACTAAGATCAAGTCTCTGGTGATGGTCTCTACTCTTGCAGCACACCTTTTAGTTTTAATACCAAAAAAAATTTGGTCTTAGGAGACCATAATAATGTGTGTTGCTGGAAGAAATCAAAATTATTTCAGCCAATTATTTGAGTCCGTAAAAGCGAACGGCTAACTGAATTATTTTGGCTTTTATAAGAGCCAGTTTTTAATAAATCAGCAGAGATTCCGTCCCCAAACAGCAATTTATTAGTCTTAAAATTGTTGATATCGTTTATCGGGTTTATTGTTACGGCTTTCAAGGAGAAGTTTACTACCATACGTGCTTTTTCTATCTAGATCAGTATTTACGATTTTGCTCAAGGGTTCATATGGTATCTACGCTTTCCTTAGGGTTTTAAAAAAAAAAGCTCGCATCACTTTCTTGTTCTACTTCTTTGCAGTTCAGGTGTAGAAAAGATTCCTGCCACAATCACTGATTCTAAAGGATATCTACAAAAACCCAACTACCAAATTCTCAGTTTCTAGAACAATTTGTAGGAATATTGGAATGTAAATTCCAACAACATTTTCCTGGTATCAGGTATGTATGTGTATTTAAACAGCTCTTGCTGCGGCTAAGGAAAAAACATTCACTTTAACCAATAATCCTCAGTTTAACATTAAAGACTTTATATTTCAAATCAATTTCATGCAAATATTTATTTAATGAAACATTAAAGAAACATTTCATTAGTTTTTAGGAGGACAGGGTGTTACCCATTCCCATTCTGACCAATCGACGCAAGCACCTTTAACTGAATCGAAGCCCTGATTAATGGGACAAGGCACACGTTTAGCAACAGCACCAGCTTTTTCACAATTCCAGTAGCATGTGGGATCCCAGAAGTTGCGGATTTTCAAACCTACATTCTTGGCATTGCATTCGGGTTGATTATTGCCATCGGGATCACATGCCAAAACGCAGGCCACAGCAATAAACAAAAGTGCCAAACAGATGACTGCAGGAAAAGGAATTATTTTTTAAAATGTTTTCTATCCTTCTCGAAATATATATTCGGGGTAGTTAACTTACTTGATTTCATTTTGATTTTTTCTTTAATTCAACTTGAGTGATTGTCCTACTGCAGTTGTACTAAATAATAATGACAGTATTTGCGGTATTTATACCCAAAAAATATTTCGGAAATAATTTCATATTTTTGATAACAAAATGCCAAATCAATTAAATTAGTTAACAATACTTTTATCATAATGTTAGCAATACAATTGCATTAAACTGTTCTGTTATTAGAAGTGAAAGTCAAAACGACGCCGTAATCGTAAATTAGTCACCTTGATAATGTCATTTCAAGTCAAAATTGTTATTAAATATAATTTACAGTCTTAAGGCCAGCATAACTGAATACCCTTAATATAAATACGTAAGAAAAATAGATTATAAAAACCACATCAGGGACTCTATTTGCATGCGTGCATCGGTATTTATTGGCCAGTTTATGTCAAACCTCAAAGAATACGGGAGTATTTAAATCAAAATTAGTTGATTTTATTCCAAGATGCCTTATTGTTTGTACGTTCCCTCCAGAGCTGACCCTCTAATAGGCTACAAACCAAAACGTCTATATTTTTGCCTTACAAAGCTTTTATTTTACAACATAATTGATAAAAAACAAAGTCTTAAATCCCCTGAAAAAATTTAATTTGCTTTGGTTGTAGTCGGGAAGCATAGAGTTAGTAACCCATTTCCATTCTCCTAAGAAAGATACGCAATCATCACCTTCGATACAGGAACCATCTGCAAACAGGACAACGTTAAGAGGTAACTTTAATATCCGAACAACACCAACAGCAGAGGGAATCGAAGTTGTTAAGAATTTTTTGCTTTAAATTTTTGATGGTATATTCAGAATTACTGTTGCCATTTGGTTTACAGGTCGCAACACAGGTAGAGCAGAATATCAATAAGGCGAAAGAGGACTAGATCCTAAAGGGTTAAACAACCAGCTAAAATTCACTTCCTTGCTGTCTTGATCGGGTTATCCATTTCAGAATACATTGAGTTTCTTCAATTCTACATTTTACATAATAGTTTGGCTCAATAGATCCAGAATTTCTGGGCCTCTATTAATTTTTTTGAACATATTCAAAATCCGGCGAAAATATTGATTTATGAAGCCGCAAATCTTGCGCTTGTAATTGCATGACTATTGGCAACTTTGCGTGCCAAGAAAGGAAAGATGACTTCCAACTGGCTCTTATACGACCGAAAGGCCGTCGTACTTTCTGTATGCACTTGCGAATATTTTCTCTTGAGCCACTATTTAACTACACTATACTCTCTCGTTGTAAACAGGAAGATGACTTTCAACAAGCTTTAAAAAGGTTTCGGTTGAAGGGGCTTATATTCACTTTCCCTGCTTACAAAATTTGCCGGTGATAGCGAACAACAAATTTCAATTTAATAATCAGAACACCAGAAATACTAACAGGCCCCACTGTTAGTCTGATCTGCCCCACCAGGACTACTGCAGAAGCTGCCATGATATGGAAGAAACAGAATCAGAACTACAACTGTTATGTGAGTGCCCTGCATTTCAAAACATACGCCCATGAACGGCAAGCTACACTCTAACCTAACCTACGCTAATCATAGATACAGATGATGTAGCATCTTTTCAATCAATAAAGAAGATTCAACTTTCCATGCGTCATTATTGGCCTCATCCAACGACCATGTTCGAAGTTTATCTTTCAGTCTTGAAAGGTCTGGCTAGGTCTACAATGCGGTCTACAAGGCATGATAACTATTATTGACATCTGCAGAAGTCTAGATAGGAGAGGAAGATTCGAAATTAAAGGGAGAAGATCGTTGATAAAAATAAGAAATAGAGTTGGAGATATAATTAAGAAAAATTATCAGGTAAATTTGCTAACACCTAATAAGGGAGCTTATCTTACAGAGATTTTTTGGGGGTTTTTTGGGGAATGACCTTTTGAAAGTATTGACATATATGTGGAGAATAAGTTCGACAATACCATCTCTCGAACAATTCAGATCAGGTTTTAGCATTTCGTGTGCCCTTTGGTATCTTTCTTCAGGTTTTCTTTATAGCCAAGAATGTTTCTAAGAAAGACTCAGACCCTACTGGCTGGCTTTACAGTTTACCAACGCTTAAAATAATTGTCATTCCATGCGATGTTCAAAGATTAAAAACTCAGAATATTAAGTTCATAAACGTTGACAGGTCTGGTACAATTGTTTTTCGTATTTATAGAACCTATCGATCATAATATGGCATAAAAGTGGTTCAAGTCTAGAAAAAGTACTTGACACATTGGTTTTTACAAAACCAAATGAACAAGCATATCAATCGTAGCTAGATTCAGAACTAATGATTACTATTTCCGCCTAACAACTAGTATAGATCGTAAACTAACTTTGCAAATGCATCACTCTTTACAGTTGCATTGAAAAGGATTCCTCTTGCTGGCATATATACAACCGTAACATCTTTACAAAGCCGAAGTGCTCTCTTTCTGGTGGCCTTTTGTAGGAAACTTAATATCAAAGGAATAGAGAACACTAAAAATTATTTTCATCATAATATTTCTTTATTTAGTAAATCGTTAACAAAGGAGTTCCTTAGTTTTCAGTAGGGCAGGGATCAACCCATTTCCATTGCGACCACTCGATACAATCACCTTTAACTGAGTCGAAGCCTTTACCAATGGGACAAGGCACAGATTCAGCAGCAGCACCAGCCGATGTACATTTCCAGTAGCATGTAGGATCCCAGAAGTTGCGGATAGCCACATTTAAGTTCTTAGTATTGCACTCGGGCTTATTATTGCTATCGCGATCACATGCCAAGACAGAGGCCACAGCAACAAACAAAAGTGCCAAACAGATGACTGGGGGAAAAGAAATTCATTTTTTTTTTTTAAATAAATTTCAATCCTTTTCGAAAAATATATTCGAGGTGTAGTTAACTTACTTGATTTCATTTTGATGTTTTTTTTTTAAACTTGAGTGATTGTCCTACTTCAGTGGTACTAAATAATAATGACAGTATTTGTGGTATTTATACCCAAAAAATATTTGGGAAATAATTTCATATTTTTGATAACAAATACATGAATTTTCTTCCGATTCAATTAAAACAATTTAACAATAGTTTTATCATAATGTTAGCGATATAATTGAATTGAATTTAATTGTTTTATTATATAAAAGTACAAAAAGACAGATACTCATTGTAAATTAGTCACCGCAACAATGTCATTTCAAGTGAAAATTATGGTTAAAAATCAATTACAGGCTTAAAGCCAAGATAACTGAACCACATCTGGTAGGCTTATAATTTATCAGAAAACCTGATTACAAACCCCAATATCAGGGACTCTATTGTCATCTGCAAAACAGTTTCAAACTGTTTGAAATGAAAGAGAGAATTATGACATTGAATCAGATTAGTAGATTTGTTGTTAACATGTTCTCTCCAAGAAGGAAAGAATTATGAAAGAAGTCAAAAATTCTTTTAAGAGAGTGATAAAACTGTGTAACTGCATAACGCTTGCAAACTGTGTAAGCATGGTAGGCTATTCATATCTCATCATTTAAATTACGAATTAGAAGTGGAATACTGCAGAAGGTTTAAGAAATGTAAACGAATATATTCCACACTCATATGGTAATCCTGACTAATTACTTCCTTTATTGGTCTTTACAACTCATTAGTAAATATTACAACCTAGCTTTTGACACCACCCATATTTGGTGCCATAATTTGATGCACGGATGAAGGGGCTACAGTTTAAAGTCGACTCCGAATGACAAATTTTTGAGAAACTTCATGGCAATTTTGTTTCCTCTCCGCGTTTTTTTGACACAAAACTGTTGAGAGAAAGTTGCCGAAAGAAATGTTTTTCTTTTTTCATACTCCTTTTTATTCAAGATGACTGAGCCAGAGTTTGAACCACGGGCACTCCTCTAATCAGCCAACACACAACCGCTAAGGCCTCTAAACATATTTCGTTTTTTTCGGGTTGTCTGATTTGGGTTTTGAACTTCAGATCCATCCTGGCCAATTTAAAAATTATGTTGAATGCTTCCTGGCTGTTTTCTAGTAATGTTGAATTATTGTAGCATGTATTGCCATGAAAATGTTCCAAATCTAACGTTAGGAGTTGACGTTAAACTGTAAATCCAAAAACTGGCGGTTAAAATTAACACACACACAACATGGGTATTGTGAGAAGCTGGTTGTAATCATGACTAAAGGTTGTAGTGACCCAGTGAGTAAATAATATGGTCCACTCGAAAACTAAATAATGAAGATCCATTGAAACAAGGGCACAGGTACCTCGCCACTTGTCTTTTATGGTTACGATCTCGAACCCTAAAACGACAACAACACCCATTCTTATATTGTGTACCAAATATCAGTGGTCTTTCTTGAGGAAATGAAGAAGTTCTACTGTGCGTCTACAATATTGGCAGGCGGCATTACAATGCTCCATGGAAGTACCACCAATTTTTGTACAATTGACGTATCTCTGGGCATACGCGGACTACCTAGAAATTAAATTTGCCATTACTGAGAACTTTTTGAGATATAAATACCACAAATAATGTCATTATTATTTAGTACCACTGAAGTAGGACAATCACTCAGGCTTAAAAAAAACATCAAAATGAAATCAAGTAAGTTAACTACCCCGAATATATTTTCCGAAAAGGATAGAAAACATTTTAAAAAATAATTCCTTTTCTTCCAGTCATCTGTTTGGCACTTTTGTTTGTTGCTATGGCCTGCGTTTTGGCATGTGATCCCGATGGCAATAATCAACCCGAATGCACTGCCAAGAATGTAGGTTTGAAAATCCGCAACTTCTGGGATCCCACATGCTACTGGAATTGTGAAAAAGCTGGTGCTGTTGCTAAACGTGTGCCTTGTCCCATTAATCAGGGTTTCGATTCAGTTAAAGGTGCCTGCGTCGATTGGTCAGAATGGGAATGGGTAACACCCTGTCCTCCTAAGAACTAATGAAATGTTTTGTTAACGTTTCACTAAATAAATATTCGCATGGAATTGATTTGAAATATAGGCCTTTAATGTTATTATTTTTAAACTGTTTTTTGACTGTACTACTATCTGAGAATTATTGGTTAAAGTGAATGTCCTTTCCTTAGCCGAAACGAGAGTTGTTTAAGTACACATACCTGATACCAGGAAAGTGCGTGGTGGAATTTACATTCCAATATTCCTACAAATTGTTCTAGAAACTGAGAATTTGATAGTTGGATTTTTGTAGAAATCTGTAGGAATCAGTAATTGTGGCGGAAATCTTTTCTAAACTTGGAATGCAAAGAACTAGAACAAGGAAGTAGTGCGAGCTTTTTCTTAAAAAAGAAACCTGAGATAGAGTAGATAGATACCACATGAAACCTTGAGAAAAATTATAAATACTGATCTAAATAGAACAAACACTCATAGTGCTAAATTTCTTCTGCAAAACCATCATAACAGTCACACGCAAACGTGATCAATAATCCTATAATAAGTCCAATAAATTGCAATTTGGGAATGGTATCTCGGTTGATTTATTAAAAGCAGGCACTTATGAAAGCGCTAAAATAATACACCCAGTCATTCGTTTCTACGGACTCAAATAATTGGCGTAAAATTAGTTTGTTTTGTTCTAATAAATTCATTCATTCATTCATTCATTCATTCAAAAATTCATTGACCAAGTAAAGCCCACAGAAGATCTGGGACCTGCGGGATTCAAAACCCACAATACCAAGGCAGGAATATGTTCAACAAATTTATTATAGCTCTGAGATGCTTTGCAATTGACAAAGACTTCTTGATTGGATGTACCAATTTAAACAGCAACAAGGCTGTCATATTTTTATGACAACTCGTAGGACTGGCATTTTCCAGACAGTAGGAAAAGAAAATACTTAATTGCTGCATATTCTTTTTAGAGATAGGTATTATTTTGTGGTATACTGATACCATGAGTGCATACAGTAAAATAGAAGCGAGGTGTTTGGTTCCAAAGTGAAATATTCAAATACTATGGGGAAATGTGTGAACTGCTTTCAAGTGAAAGTTTACGTCTTGTAATACAATGAACAGTACAAAGTCACCGCAGACTAGTAGGTAGTGTGTTGGCTTATTGGACAAAAGAACGTGGTTCAAACTCTGGTTCAGTCCTCTCGAATAAAAAGAAGTATGAAAAACGAAAAACATTTCTTACGGTAACTTCCTCTCAGCAGCTTTCTGTCAAAAACGCTGAGAGTAAATAAAATTGCCATGAAAAGTTTCACAAAAATTTGTCATTGGATTGTAACCCGGACTAAAGGATTGTAATGACCAATTGTGCTTGCTCCTTTGGAGTTTAAGCGGACTTTTTGGGCACACTCTATTTAACTTTAGCCAAACGTTATGGTGTAGCCAAATCGATAACTGTCTTGTCAATTATAAGCCCTCAGGTCTTTAAATTGGTTCACAAAGTAGACAATTCAGCGGACAATTCGATGGCGAAGATGACAAACTAAAATTAATTAATGTAGCCATCAACTGTCAAATTTCAGTTTGATAGGAAAAAAGGATAACTTCTGTTCACATGGATCACATGGGAATTCTAGGCAATGGGTGAGCAGTTGAGCCTGGTTGACTTTCTCCACAAGTGTATTTTTTATCCGATTTTTTGCTGCGGTTCCAAGGGTTACCCGACCGTAAGGAAAACTGTTTTGAAAACCTCCAACTAACTAATTCCCTGTCCCCCAACTACAGACAAATCAAATTAAAATATGACAAGGAATTTTAGGCATTGTTTTTATCAGTTGTGTTGTAAAACAAAAGCTTTGTAAGACAAAGATATAGACGTCTTGGTTTGTAGCCTGTTAAAGAGCCAGTTCTGGAAAGAATGTAAATTTGTTTGTACGAACAACAAGTTATCTTGGAATAAAATCAATTAATTTTGGTTAAAACACCCGCATTCACCGAGGTCTGTCATGAACGGATCAATAGATAACGATACGCATGCAAATACAGTCTAAGATGTGGGGATTGTAATCTAGTTTTCTGACATATTTAATCAAAAGTTCTCAGTAATGCTGGCTTTAAGCCTGTAAATTATTTTTAACAATAATTTTGACTTGAAATGACATTTTTACGGTGAC
The DNA here is from genome assembly GCA_005959815.1 of Sarcophaga bullata. NCBI lineage: Eukaryota > Metazoa > Arthropoda > Insecta > Diptera > Sarcophagidae > Sarcophaga > Sarcophaga bullata. The sequence continues at coordinate 19,943 of QOCX01000107.1, forward strand.
TAATTTACGTACGATGGCAGTGCCGGTATGTTTTAACTTTTAAGTAATAAAACAATTCAATTTATTTTAATTATATCGATAACATAATGATAAAATTATTGTTAAATAGTTGTAATTGAATCGGAAGAAGACTAATGTATTTGTTATCAAAAATATGAAATTATTTTCAAAATATTTTCGTATAAATACTGCAACTACGGCCATTATTATTTAGTATCACTGTCAATCACTCAGATTTAAAAAGAAAACTTCAAAATGAAATCGAGTAAGTTATCGGTCATGAATATTCGTTCGAAATGGATTGAAAATATTTAAAAAAAATTTCTTTTCCTCCCAGTCATCTGTTTGGCACTTATGTTTGTTGCTGTGGCCTGCGTTTTGGCATGCGATCCCCATAGTGATAATCAACCCGAATGCAATACCAACAACTTAAATGTTGCTATTCGCAACTTCTTTGATCCCACCCACTATTGGATATGCAAATCATCTGGTGCTGTTGCTGAATCTGTACGTTGTCCTGATGCTCATGGCTTCGATTCCGTTAAAGGTGCTTGTGTCCACTTCAGTGAATGGCAATGGGTTGATCCTTGTCCTTCTGCTAACTAAGGATACATTTTGATACGGCTATGCTAAATAAATATTATATTGAAACTGATTTAAAACACAAGTTTTTGAATTCACTTCCATTTATTTCTTCCAACAATATTCTCTGTATTGTTAGGTTAGAAAAGAAACTGTTAGGTATTGTATGGCAAGACTTCAAAATTGATTAAAAATGCTTCGTAAAGATTTCAGTGTCAGAAATTCTGAGTTATAAACTTCTCTGTGGCAGATTTAAAGGACCTATGACTCTTCAACTTGTTACATACAAGTTTAGTTTAGCTTGAGGTCGTGTACCGCCATAACGGCGGTAAACCTCATAAGGGTCCTAATTTTGGCTTCTGACAAAGCTTAGGCCTATCAGAAGCTAAGCAATTACAGATGAAGTATTCAGCAGTCTGTGTTGTATAGTCAGTGTCTGAAATATTTCCTAGTCCTGGACAACGCTGAATAGGAGCGGATAAGAGAAGGTTATTATTCTTCTCCTTGTGCATCATGTTATGGGGCTACAGCCCGGAAAGCATATGAGCACGTTCTATTATTCTTCAAATTTGAAAAACTTTTTATGACAATTTTTGACAGAAAACTACTGAGAGGAAGTTGCCGATAGAAATATTTTTTTCATATTTTTGTTTTGTTAGAGAGGCCTGAGCTGGGGTTTTGACAACTGGCTGTCATATATTGAGCCAACACACTACTTACTATACTACAAAGTTTACTATGATGAGTTTATTGGGACGAGCATGGCATCATGCTAAAAGTCAAAATCTTCAATCTTAAAAAATTGTGGAGACTGAATGTCAGTATAAGTAAGGTTATATTGCTCAGCAATTTACTTACTTAAGTGGTCGTTACCAAACACCACTTATGTTAAGTGTGTTAATTTTACCCATAAGTGGCAGAACCTACAGTCAGTTTATCATCGACTCCGAACGATTCAGTTTGAGAATTTCAGATTTCTTGACAGAAGGCTGGTGAGAGGAAGTCGCCGACAGGAAATTTTTTTTATTTTGTCCGATGTCTGAACTGGGCTTCGAATATCCTACCTACTAGACTACGCTCCCTACGTTAACTTGAGAATTGAACTTAACATTGTAATCGAACATTTTAATCTTAATTACAGCAAAGGTTTAAAACTACTTTGCAGAAGAGCGTTCTACGAGAGAGGTTGACGTTTTTTGTTGCACTGAGATAACTCAAGGAAAATGCACTCATTCTGGATAGAAATCTATCTCGGAAACCACATATCTTGCTCTCTGCGCTTGTAAAAAAATTGTTAAGTAAAAAGGGTCGAGACTGACTCACTGCATCTATAAAACAGAGGTCAAATCTAATCTTAAGCTATGCCTGTAGCCACTCCACGTTAAGAACTTAGTAAAGTGGGCGAAACTAGCCTACTTTGACAGATGACGGTAGTGTTTCCACGAAAACTCAAACTAACAGAACACGATGTTCTTAAATTCTGTTTCAGAAGAAAAATATCGCGTCATTATTTTATAAAAATGCAATCAAAAACATAATTGACGGCGATTCACGCAAAAATTGTTAGAATATCAAGAGCACTGGGGGAATATAGTGCAACTTTTTTTACTACACACAGACATATATAATTCCTCATTATAATCCGTCAGTAAGGATTACGCCCTAGCTTTTCATGCCACTTATGTTGTGTTAATTTTATACATGATGGCGGAAGCTACAGTCGACTCTGAATGTCGGATTTTTAAGAAAGTTTTTCATGGCAATTTTATTTACTCTCAGAGAGACAGTCGCCAAAGAAATAATTATTCATACTTCGCTTTGTTGGAGATATCTGACCTAGGGTATGAACCGTGGTCAATGAGTTTAATACGCCTGCACACTACCTACTAGACTACAGCGTTTTTTTTTTCACCAATTTTACTTCACTAATACTTCTACAAAAAGGATGTCCCCAGAGAAATTTGGTAAATTTTTGATTTAGCAACAGAAATAAATCGAACGAAAACCAAACTTAATGCTCACATATATTTATTTGCCGGTAGTAAATTTAATTTTTAGCAGCAGCTTCTGGACAAGGTTCAGTCCATTGCCACTCATCGAATGAAACACATGCTCCTTTAGCGGGATCAAAACCTTCAGAATCGGGACAACGCACAGACTCAGGCTCAGCACCAGCCGATGAACACACCCAATAATGAGTAGGATCCCAGAAATTACGTATCGGTTGATTTAAATTACTGCTGCTACAGACGGGTTTATTATTACCATCTGGATCGCAGGCCAAAACACAGGCAACAGCCAAAACCATAAAACAGAAGACTGTTGAGAAAACAATAAAAAGGAATTTTTTTTTTGTAATTTAAACAGGAACTAGGAAACGTTATTCACAATTATTTACTCAATTTCATTTTTCTATTGGATTTTTTTTATTTGCGTCTTAGGTGCCTCTATTGGTATACACTGACTCTATGATTGCTAGAGTACCTGATGGTCTAGTATTTATATCAGAAACATAGTTACAGTAATTGACTACCAATTAATGACAACAATCTTATTTATTTTACAATAAACACATGTTTTCTTTACCATTTACATTTACAGTTCATTATCAATTTGATAACACAAAGAATTTTTTTTAATTTTATTTTATTTTATTAAGATGTCTACTAAAAAATATTAAATGGAGTATCACTTGTAATTATTAGATTACAACACGCTTTCAATTTCAAATTACATTTGAGTTTCTAGGTTAGAATGCTTCATAGTAAAACTTTTTCATACCTCAAGTGAATCACAATTTTTATTGTCAACTGAATTCAGTAACGACACCAATCCTATTCGTAGAATTCGTTATATTCCAGTGACCTGAAAAAGAAGTATTTTACAGTGGAAATACTTCAACAGGAAAATTTTTACTATCGCCCTGGTTAATCTATAAAGTAAGTTGAGGCATATTAAATTCGAATCAATTTTCAAATCAAAGACCCGCGATCTAGACTAGTACTATTGCCTTCACAATTAAAGCTGCATAAAGAAACATGAAGTCGAAGTCGATGTAGTCTAGTAGGTAGTGTGTTGGCTTATTAGACGTGAGGCCACCGTTCAAACCCCAGGTCAGATACTTCCATCAAAAGGAAACATGAAGAAATATCTCTTCGGCGACTTCCTCTCAGCGGTCTTCTGGCAATAACACTTGACAGTTAATAAAATTGCAATGAAAAGTTTCTCAAAAATCTGTTGTTTGGAGTCAACTTTAAAATCTAGATCCTGCCACTCATGTATAAGATTACACACACAGCATAAGTGGTTTGGTAAACTACATCGTAACCCTGACTGTAAGATTGTAATGATCAATTATGTATGCATGTGTAAAGAAGCATGGATAGAAGAATTTGGGTTAGGAGGTTCTTATGTATTGGCTTTTAAAATGATATTGCAGAAGGGTGGTTCAAATATTCCCATTACTATTTATATTTCCAACACTACTACTGTCAATAGGCATCTTCTATCAAGTCACTCCTATCCGTTCGTTCCTAGCCTATATTTTATATTTGATTAAGCTGTGCCCTTTTTATTTTGTGTTTGACAGCAATTTTTTGCAAACTATCACGTGATTTATAATGTAAAAGAAAAAAAAACTTAAGTTTTTGAAGGCTAAGTTTGACACATATTGTCTAAACGATCTCTCAAATCAAGGCTAAGCTTGATAAATATTGTCTGAGCGATCTCCTTAATAAGCTAAGCTTGATAAATATCGACCTAACACCATCTCCCAAACCAAAGCTAAGCTTGACAAATATCGGCCAAATCAAGTTTCATGCCAAAGCTAAACTTGTTTAAAAAAAAATGGCTTCAACCCTCTCTCAAACCAATGCTAACCTTGATAAATATTGCCTAAACCCTATACCACCAACATTAAGGTAGTGTTTTAAATCACTCACAATGCCTATTGTAAATTTATTTCCTTGATACGTCATTATAACTCTTTAGTAAAGATTACAACCTAGCTTCTCAAAGCACCCACGATGTGGCGACCTTCTCTTAACAGCCTTCTAGCAAAAACAAAATTGCAATGCAAAACTCCTTTCAATCGACATTAAATTGTAGGTCCCTCACTCATTTATAAACTTAACACACACAACATAGGTGGTGTGAGAAGTTTGGTCATAATCCAAACTAAAGGGTTGTAATGAAATTAAGTAAACTTAGGACGTAAAAATCATTGTAACTAAACTTTCGAATACATACTTTGAAATTATTTGCGTTCGAAGACCATCAATGGGTGAGTTTTTTCAACTGGAGCAGCCGAGCTCTGAAAGCATTTGTTTGAGATTTTTACTTCCAAAAATTTCAAAAAAAAAAAAGATGAATTACGATCTTAATGGCTAGAGTTCTGACAAGACTTCCCGAGAAAAACATTTTTCTAAACGCTACATGTCGAATTCGTGAAGCATAAGGGATTTAAGAAAAACTTGTTTGCACTATATTGTTATATTTTAGGAAAATTATTGATATGTTATCGACTTTACAAAAAAATTCAAGAATTCTTTATAGAGCAGCACAGCATAATTCAAGAAAACAATGTAGACAAAGAACCAGCGTTCCAGCGCACAATACCCTACTCATCTTAAAACTCATCTTAACTTGGACTAAAGGTTTTTTACGACGAACAAAGTAAGTAAGTAATAGAAAACGTTGATTCTAATTCTATTCCAAGCAAAAATTCTGGTTAAAAATTCTTTATAGAGCCACACAGCATAATTCAAGAAAAAAAAGTAAACAAAAACTAACTGTTCTAGGCGCACAATACCCTATGCTTATGCATCTAAAACTCATCTTAACAAAATAGTTGAAGTCGCCATAGTCTAGTAGATAGTGTGTTGGCTTTTTAGGACGCGAGACCGTGGTTGAAACTCCTGGTCGGACAAGTCGAACTAACAACAAAACATGAAAAAAGAGTTCTTCGACAACTTCTCTTTCGTTTGGAATCGACATTAAACTGTAGGTTCCGCCACTAGTGAATAAAATTATACAACACAGAGACACACAACATAAGTGCTATGAGAAGTTACGTCATAACCTTAACTAAAGGTTTTTTACGACGAACAAAGTAAGTAAGTAATAGAAAATTTTGATTCTAAATTCTATTCCAAGCAAATAGCTCTCCCCGTCTTCATTATCTTATGGATATTTTTGGCAATTTACTGTAATCAAATGTCAAATTTACCAGAAAACAACTGAGAAGGACGTTCAGAAACGTTTTAGAAAAACATACCGACTGATATGTTGTGTTAGAATAAAAAAAAATTTCAAAAAAAATTGTTTCTTCCCCGAGAAACTTAGTAAATTATTAAACCAACAACAGAATTAAATCGAATTAAAATAAAAGTTTAAGGTTCACATATATTTATTTGCCCGGCAGTAGAGTTAATTTTTAGCAGCAGCTTCTGGACAAGGTTCAGTCCATTGCCACTTATCGAATGAAATACATGCTCCTTTAGCGGGATCAAAACCTTCAGAATCGGGACAACGCACAGACTCAGGCTCAGCACCAGCCGATGAACACACCCAATAATGAGTGGGATCCCAGAAATTACGTATTGGTTGTTTTAAATTACTCTTGCTACAGACGGGTTTATTATTACCATCTGGATCGCAGGCCAAAACACAGGCTACAGTCAAAAGCATAAAACAGACGACTATTGAGAAAAAGAAAGAATTTTTTTTCTTAATTAAATCAGGAACTAGGAAATGCTATTCACAATTATTTACTCAATTTCATTTTTCTGTTGGATTTTTTATTTCTTCTTTCTTGCTGAGTTTAGGTGACTCTATTGGTATACACTGGCTCTATGATTGCTAGCGTGCTGATGGTCTCGTATTTATATTAGAAATATAGTTACGGTATTTAGCTACTAAGAACAACCAACTATTATTGAATTTACAACAAACACACGTTCTTAATACTATTTTTTTTTATCAATTTGATAACGGATTTGTTTTTGTTTTGATTTATTCAAGTATCTATTAAAAAGCAAAATAACTATCACTTAAATTGTTAGATTACCACTCTCTTTTAATTTCAAATTAATTTTGCAGTAGCAATGTCTCAGCCAATATAATCATTTGCAAAAATTTTCTTGCGCAGTGAATCGCCTCGAACCTAACCTAATCTAACCTAATCTAACCTAACCTAACCCAATAATCAATCTTTGAAGAACTTCCCATGTTACAATGCCCTAAAGGAAGATTTTCATAGTTATACCACTTCAAGAATACATATGCAATTCTTACTGCCTTGTTGATTGAGGCTTTCTTAATAAAATATCATGCAACTGTACGATTTTCATTACCACTCACTGTAGTTTATTGCAACTAAATGCCGGAACTTTTTTCATACATCGATGTACAAATATATTTTTTTTCTTTTTATTGTTAAAGAATACATTTTTTTAAAATTTATTTTTAATTTCTAAGTGAAAATAGTGCAATTTGAAATACGCTTGTACGTAAATGCTTTTATAAAATGTATGTATGCATGTACATACATACGTTATCTTCTATTTTGTGTATCAATAATCGTAATACAATACAATATAATGTCTGTTATATTGATAGTTTTACAATCTAATTAATTGAACGCGTCTCTCCAATAAAAAAAACTCATCACATGTGAGTCAATTATTTGAAGGATTTTAATGAAATTGTTGTGTTCATTTATAAAGAAAATGATGTTAAAAGAAAATACAAATTGTTGTTCTACATAAATGGGGAGCACTTGAAAAAAATCCATTAGCAACTATGTTAGATATCTAATATATCCCTGAAATATACCGGAACAGAAGACTTATCTCCAATATCTAGGTTATGAAGTTTGAGAGCCAAATAACTAAAGGAAAATAATTGTGAATACGTGGAACAGTTGAATGAGTATCGTAGACATAAAGCGCTCTGTATGTTGCCCCGCTACATACATAATTGGTGAATACAACCCTTTAGTCACAATTACAATCTACCTTCTCACACCCCTTATGTTTTATGTATTATTTTTATACATGAGTGGCGGGACCTACAGTTTAAAGTCGACTCTGAAAGACAAATTTTTGAGAAACTTTTTTAATGGCAATTTTTTACTTATTTACTTTACTTTTACTTTTACTATTTACTTTTTTAATTATTTACTCTCAGATTCCTCTTTGCCAGAAATCTGCTGAGAGGAAGTTGCCGAAGAAATATGTTTTCGTGTATATTTTGTTGGGATGTTTGTGTTGGGGTTTAACCCTAGGCTCGAATCTCAAAAATCAACACACTACCTACTTGACTACGGAACACTTTGTGAGGAAATATATTTTCTTTTAAAAGTTTAAAGGCATTCAAATAAGGTTATTTTGATGAGTACGATGTTTTTAATTTTTTTATTTCTATTTTTATAGGAACAATTCAATCGCCTGCTTACGCGCCAAAGCACAAGAACATCAAGCACGTCTCTTAAACAGTGGCTTATTCTTGCAGGTCAGATCTTTTGCAGATCTGCAACAACGTCATCACCAGCAGCAGCAGCAGCAGCAACAACAACAACAACTCTATCTAAATAATACAAACAGCAGTAAAAATTGTGATATAAAGTCTTGCAAACAACAACAATTCGAAAAAGGTCTCAATATGTCAACAATGTCATCAATGTCGAAAGAAGAAGGCAAACATGACGTTTAGCAAATATCAACACAAGGACAGGCAAAGAAATTTTAATTTAAATTTTTTAATTAATTAATTAATTTTTTTAATTAATTAATTAATTTATTTAATTAATTTATTTAATTATTAATTAACACAGAACAACAAAAGATCTGCTTTTAAAATCTTTTTATAACCAAACAAAAACAAAAACACATGTAATGTGTAAATTTTATTTTAAAAAAATCGTATATTTATCGTAGTCCTTAAGACGCACTTTTTTTAAATTAAAAAACAAAAATCTTTTTTTAAAAAATAAAATATATGAAAGGTGATTGCATGTTTTATTTAAGTTGGGTGAGATTAGGCCTTTTGTAACCTCGGTAACCTAAAGGTTAGGTGGTAGGGAGATTACGTTGTCTTCTGAGCTCAAGTACTTGGGTGTTGTTCTGGACACAAGCTGAACTGGAAAACAAACACAGAGGAAGGAATGAAAAAGGGACTGAATGCTCTCTTTCAGTGTAAGAATTCCATACGTAAGAGCTGGGGTCTTCGGCTTAGGGCCACTCGCTAGGTATATCTGGCGATTGTTAAATCAATTGTTACGTATGGTTGTGTTGTTTGGTGGAGTACCTTGGATAAGAGTTTCCAAAGGTTGCCTCCTTGAGTATCGCTGGAATGAGAAAGGGTTGCCCTCTTGTTATCATGCTCTGCCTGACTCCGTATGATTCGTATGTCAAGCAGTGTGCAGTGCGTAGTGCCATACGTCTGAGGGAATCGGGCTGCTGGAAACAGCGCTCGATAGGACACTCCAGAGTTTTGAACGTCGCCTTTCCTGGGGGAGAGGTACGGATTTTCGGAAAAAGCCACCAATTATATCGTACCTGAGGTTATGTTCCTGCCTGATTTGAGGATACTTATAACGGATAGGGCATGGAATGATGTTGTACTCCAGGGACAGAGAGGTATACCTATCTTCACAGATGGGTCGAAGTTAAGTGGAGGTGGGGTTTTCAGCAAGGAACTCGGTCTTGAACTTTATTCAGGTTAAAGGATGACTGCAGCGTGTTTCAGGCAGAGATGTTCGCAATCTTGAGGCAATAGCTGCTGGACTGACTTTGGATCTTCATTGTCAGTTAGATTGCTCTAAGGGCCACGGTTGAATCCGCCTACACTGGGTTCCGGGTCTTAGCGGAATACTCGGTAATGAGACGGTAGATGCTCTCGCTAGATTAGGTTCGATTTCTACGGGCGATGTGATAGTTGGTTCTGATCCCCCAATCTGCCACCTCTACGGTCTCATCAATGGATGAGTCAGTGGGAGAGCTGAGGGGTTTGGTGGAATGGATGGGGTTGTTACGTTTCTAGGTGTCTATGGCCTGCTATACGCAATGTAAGAATAAGGCCTGGCTGCTGGGCTTGGATAAGACCAGCTTAAGATTAGTTATTGAGTTTATTACGGGGTACTGCGAGATTAGATCGCTGACAAGGATCTGGGACAGATCCAGTGGACTATTGCAGGGTATGTTGCGATGAGGAGTTGGGGACTATCGAACATCCCTGAACATCGCCCGACATGAATGTATGCAGCACAGAGTTTACATGGTACCTATCAAGATTTTATGTAAGGACCGCCTTAGCAGTGATGACGGGACACTTGCCCCTGAGTGTTCTCGGCAGGAGACTGGAAATATTTAACAACGACTTCTGCAGAAGCTATAACGACGCAGAAAAGGAGGAGACTACAGACATCCTGTAATTCTTTGATACCTAGGATTTAGATACAAAAGGTGATTTGGGAAAATTCCCCACCTTTATAAGTCTATCGGAATTAGGTGATAGATGGCAACAGGGATTTATAATTATGACAGAATTCGTTATATTGGTGTTAAAATGGGTCCTTACAGCCAAGTAAGCTGCACCCCTTGTGGTGACTGCGAGTTTAACCTAACCTAACTTAATCAATAGGACATACAGCACGTCTATTTAATATCCCTGTTAGGCCAATACACGCTAGCCTCTGTATCTTGTTCAACTCCATTAAAGCTGTTTTCTGGTTTACTCTGTCTGTCCAGCCAATGGCATCATGTTTTGTCTTCTGAAGATCATGTATATAGAGCCTCTACAATCCATTTGAAGCTTCAACTTAAAATTCCTTAATTTGCTGTGAACGCCTCTAATAGTGCTCAAGTTGGTTTCTACAAAAGGTAAATATCCTAATATTACAACAACACTTGTCGTCAGTAGATCTAAAATTTATTCATTTTATCAGAAACTAGTAAACTAGTAAGTATTGTTTAAAAATAAGGATTTATTATCCTTTTTTAATTTTAAATTTGTAAGCAAATTTGAATATTTAACAATCTGGTAACTCTTGATTTTATCAATAAGCCCACTAAGTTGTGTTGAATAAAATAGAAGTTGATATTCACCTTCCAACCTCACCTCTGTTAAGAGGTAAAACCTCATTTAACATTAACAGTCGATAAGGCAGGGTTTATTTTTTATGTTATGTGTGCAAACATTAAAACGCTTCTCATGTAAATACGCCTTAGGAAAAACAATAATAAAATACACGTCAGTCAGTGTTGTATTTTAACAAACAAATACTGAAAATTCTTTTCATATAACAAACGCCGGCACCTATTCGAAATTAATTAAATTATTGAGTAAAATGTTAATTTATTCTATAATTCTAAGCAGTTTATTAATTTTATCCTGTGCCACAACACCAGAAGAAGAACAGGGTGTACGATATGCCAATAGATGTGAAACCTGCAAAATATTGGCCACCGAATTGCAGGAGAGACTGAAAGAAACTGGCAAATCTCATGATGTTATTGAAATAGGGTAAGATGCATAGCATATGTTTGATAATAAATTATAATTTAATAAATTTATTTTATCTTTTAAATTAGCTACTCTGTGGATGATGTTAAACCCAAAAAGCGTACGGAGTACCGACGCAGTGAACTGCGTCTTTTGGAATCCACCGAGAATGTATGCGAACGAATTTTGGAATATAATCTCCATAAGGAACGTAGTGATAGTACCCGTTTTGCCAAAGGCATGTCTCAAACATTCAAGACACTGCATGGCCTTGTGGACAAAGGTGTCAAAGTAGATTTAGGCATACCCCTGGAGCTGTGGGATAAACCGCCCGTAGAAGTTACCCAAATGAAGAGTCAATGTGAAAATATGCTAGAGGAGTATGAAGATGTCATTTCTGATTGGTATTTTAAAAAGCAAGACGAGAAAGATCTTATTGTGCACTTGTGCGAAGAACAAGTTTTAGCTGCCAACGATAAGAAATGTCTAAAGGAATCATTACCACCGGCGGTCAATGATGATGTAAAAAACGATGGGAAAAAGAGTAAAAAATCTAAAAAGAAAGCTAAGGGTGATAACGAAGAGCTGTAATAATGAAATAATGTTTGCCAAAACTATACAAACTATGAAAAATTATTGAAATTAACAATTTTAATATCCTTAAACTGTACAAAGAACAAAGTGAAGATTTTATTATTTAAATTGTGTATTATTTTAAGTAAGTAAAGTACATAAAATATAATGGTTGTTTTTTATTTTTTAGTATCGATACAATCCTCGCGAATAGGTAGCAACCCGAGGGCTTAAGTGCAAGGATTCTTATAGCTAGACGGACGGTTGTTATTGAGTCGCTACCAGGCTAAACACAGTGATCTAATCTGAGCCCAAAACTAAGAACTATCACTATTCACGGTCTATTAGCATCTGTTTTCCTAGTTGTAAACTTACACCTTAAATAAGATCGCCTTTACTCACAGATAGCATCTATCTTGTGTGGGGCAGAAACTAAATTACATTCTAAGTATCTGGAAAAGGATACTCAGACTGTAGTCAATTATATGCGATTGAAATTATGCTGACACCACCCTGAAACCAAAGATATTCTAGACTTCAGGCAAACGAATTCATAGATTATCCTTCGAAAGGTCCCGGTGAGAACGCATCCCGTGATTTATATAACAAATTTATTTTTTTGTATACAACACTCAGGAGATGGCATCTACTGGCTACTATTAGGCTAATAGGTTTAGGGAATGAGGACAGAGAGAGTAGTGTTTGTGGGCATTAAGTTTGAATCTTTTCATATTATAAGTAGCAGGAACGATCTCTACACGTAGGGCGTTCC
>QOCX01000107.1:32382-57646 GCA_005959815.1 Sarcophaga bullata
ACATCTTACTTGCCTTTCGACAAGTTGACAACACAGTAACATTTCCAAAGTTTTTTAAACTTTATGTTTTAACCGTTATTCGACGGCGAATTAATAAATGTAGAAAATTTAATACCATTTTAACGAGACGATAATTAACGTGACTTTTTTTTATAAAAAAATTAATTCCTTTTAAAGTTTTCAATATAATGAAACAAATTATTTTATTTCTTTTATTGTTTTGTTGTGCCAAAGGGGCGGATTTGGATTGCCCCTCCTTGAGTGACGCTGACAGCCTATCACAGACCCAACTATTGGAAAGACTAACGCACGGCTGTCGTTACGATCGTTTGGAGAGGCCAATTACTTTCAATGAAAATCACAACCGTTTGCCAGTTGATGTTTATGTGCGCTGGTATGTGTACTTTATGCAAAATTTGGAAGCCCATGATCTGCAATTTAAAATCCATGCCCTTTTGCAATTGAGATTTCTGGATCCGCGACTTACATTCCGTAAAGTGGCACCGAAACGTAAACAACCCATATTGGGTGAAAAACAATTGAGAGACAATCTATGGATGCCTCATATATTTTTGGCTAATGAACGGGACTCTAATATAATGGGTACGAATGAAAAAGATATCCTAACCTCAATTTCTCCCGATGGTACTGTCATAATTTCAAGTCGCATTAAAGCCATACTATATTGCTGGATGAATTTGCAAAAGTTTCCTTTCGATGAGCAGCATTGCTCTACGTATTTGGAAAGTTGGATGTACAATACTTCGGAATTGGTTTTACATTGGGAACAGAAACGCCCCATAGCGTTTGATCCGGATTTACATTTAACAGAATATGTCTTGCAAAGGGCCTGGTCTAATGAAACAGTTATCAATGCTGATCTTAATGATTTACGTCACGGTGCATTTGCTGGCAATTATAGTTCGTTAAGCTTTACAGTACATCTTACTAGAGAGGTGGGATTTTATTTAATGGATTACTTTTTGCCATCTATGCTAATTGTAGGCATATCTTGGGTATCCTTCTGGTTGCAAGCAGATCAAGCGCCACCTAGGATTGCTTTAGGTACCTCAACTATGCTGACTTTTATAACATTAGCTTCAGCACAAGGTAAGGCTATAATTTATTGCACCATTAAACGTATCCTGTTTACTCTTTAAATAGGAATTTAAGCTAGGTTAGGCAGTAAGGATTGTGTATTACTCTATTAATAGTGGCACACCTTATCCTAGGTATTCATTGGATAATTTTGAAAAACAAAAAAAAACTTCAGAAAGAGGCTCAAGCTGGAAACAGAGAACGGAGTTAGAGGTTAGCAAAGGAAGGGAGGGAGAAAAATTAAGAAAAAGTGGGGAAATAAGAGATAAGAAGAAAAGGAAATAATGGAAGGCAAATGATAGAATACCGCAGGACTACCAGGCAACACAGTGCCCTGTAGATTAGAAACGCTCAAGCTTACAGTCCTTCCGATTTACCAGTTCCTTAACGCCGGTCTAGCTATTTCTGCCTACGTACCTGTAAACAAAGACAGTAGAAAGTGGGCTGCTTCTTTCTTCTGCTTTCCTGTTCCGTCTGTTGATAGTCGAAACTGGATTTTTGGAACAGGAGCGGGAGTTCATGGTTCTCTAGCCCAAGGGGTAACTCGAGGGTATCTTCCAAGCAGAAGTCTATGGGACTTAATAATACTGAGTGGCAGTCAGACCGCCATCCAATTGAAGATAGCACGGGACTGTATGAAAAGCTTAATCAGCTAGGTAGAGAAAATAGATTGCCCAGGTCATATGAGAATTCAGGACAGTAAGAAGACAAATGAGCTTCCTAAGCGGGGGGAAGCTGACGCGCCTATGATGCGGTGAAAATCTTTCTGTGGAACAGGATTAGCTATTTGAAAAGTAACAGTCAACGAAAGGGAAGACATAGGGTTTAATCAATCAAAGTTTTATTGGGAAGTTACAATAAGAGGAGGTTTGCCAAATGCTGCCGTCTAAAGTATCCTTGTTCTGAAACTTGTAAAGCATTAATATATCAGAAAGAAACCCTGAGGGTAGAAGTGATAGGCAATTGGAAATTGTTCTTGTTATTCTTGCATTCCGAAGTTTGTCAGATAATAGGAATAATTATTGAAGGCTCTTTCACGATAATTCTTATTACACAGTACGGCATACATTGTTTACATATAAACTAATAATGTTTAATGTCTTTGCATACCTGTTTGTACACATGTTTTTATTTCAATTGTTTTCGTAATGATTTGTAATTATTCCCTATTTTTTTTCTCTACTACGCAGGCAAAACCTTACCCAAGGTCAGCTATATTAAAGTTTCTGAGGTATGGTTTCTGGGTTGTACAATATTCATTTTTGGCAGTCTACTTGAATTTGCATTCGTGAATACTATATGGCGGCGAAAACGTAATATTGATGTTAAATCAATGAGCAGCAAACATATACTAAAATCAACACTTTCACCACGACTGTCGCGGCGGAAAACGGCAAGATCACGTTCATTTACGGGCACTACTAATACGACTAATGATATTGAAATGACTGAGATGCCAAAGTTTAATAATTATCTAACCGTCCATAATATACCCATAACAACCATAAAGGAGAATGAAGAGACTGATGACAATAATTCAAAGGTAACAACAAGTTTTACAACACAAGACAATAATCGTAATGTGGATGTGGTCATGTTGGAAGAAGGTTTAGATAGTGAATCGAAAAATCGTACTGGCTGGACTACTTTAACTCCTCAGGAGCTATCACAATGGATCGATGCTAAGGCACGAGTTTTATTTCCCATGTCTTTCTTAGTATTTAATGCCTTCTTCTGGACGTTTGTGTATATATTTTAAAATTTTTCCTGAACTTTTATTATGATTTTATTTAATGATTGATTTTTAACTTAAAAACATATTCGCTTACTTAGATTTGTTCAATATTTTGTCTTAACATAAATTATATTTTAAACAAATGCAATAAATACCATACAAAAACTATTTTAAAACCTTTTTTATTCAGGATTTAAAGCTTATTAAAGTCATTATCGAATTGGGGCAGATTCTTTTAAAGACAATATTCCACTTAGTGGAATATTCTCTTCAGGCCTACATTCAACAGAAAGTGAAATCTATCGACATACCTTTCAATTAAACAGTGGTTTAGGAGAATCGCAATTGCGCGCTGGATGGCCGTATGACTCCTGCTGCCAACAAAGTTAAGCTTCCCTCTAAAACCTGAGGAGAATACCTAGTCCAACTGGGGCAATCGAAATACTTATGACCTGTAAAATGTCGGAGTAAGCCCGCGTGTGTATAAATTTTCCTACCAATGGCTGACCAACTACAGAGATGTTTTATATTCTGCATCACGTCACAAAATAAGTAGCTTGCAGTAGTACAGTGGAAATTCCAGGTCCTTGACAGCCACTAAGCCTCGTTTTATGGTCCGTAACAAATCCAGTTACTAATCTCACACTGGATTGATTCAGCCACAGCAGAAAACAGGTTCTACTGTCGTTAATAGAAAGTATACTTCCAGCGCTTCTGCTCCTTTTCTCTGGTCCATTCCAAGATAAAGCCATAGTGCTAGCAGACTTCAGAATTAAAACCAACTGACAAGTCGCCCTCGACAAGTCGTCCTCAGTTATACACAACAGAGGAAAATTCGATCTGTTCTAAGGGATCTTTTGAAAACTTTCTTTCAGACGATCTCAACACCAGTGGCCTCATTTACTTCCATCTATCCGATTTTGCCTTGGAAGGAGTCCATCGTCACGCAGGGAATAAGGATTTCCTACCCAGATAGAAACATCTGCCCCTATTGCCATTCTCAACTCAACTCAGTTTGATCCGTTATGACGCCGCAGGTGGACGCAGTCCCTATACTGACCAAGTTCTACCAAAGCTAGGGAGGAGGAAGAAGTCGGTCAGCTCAAGGGCTGCACTGTTATGGTGTCGCCGGTATAAAATTTCAATTTCATGTTGATAATAGCATGAAATTTATTTGGAAACAGAAGAAAAAAAAATTAAGTTAAAATCAAGTTTTTTGTAAAAATAAAAGTAAATTAAAAATGAATTTAAGTGTGGATTTATTTTACGAAGATTAAAATTATAACAAATGATTTTTTTATAGATTTATTAGCTATTTTCGGCTGAACAAAGAAGCATTCTATTATGTGCTGGATGAAATTAAGGAACATAAGGATGTTAAGGGGAATTTCTTGCGAAGATGTTGCTTGATTGTTTTTTTTTTATTATTATTATTAGCATTTTAATACTTTTTAATACTTGCTTTGTAGTGCATCCAGACCTATACGGGATAAAAATTCGTTTAAAGTGTCTATTTACAATATTTTAGATGCTGTATACTTGCATGTTGCCATTCGGAGGGAGTTCTTGTAGGCGGATTCAAGCTACTCAATTCTGCAGAAAATCTTCCCACGCTTTTGGTCCCCCCAATTTTTGCTTTCCTTTAGAAATTTCTGGATTTTTTTCCATCAACTTCACAAGTCGCTTAACTTGGGCTTTGATTGTGATTTTCAATTTCCTGAGTATTAAAAATTTAATTATTTATTTTAAACAGAAAAAAACTTACGTACTTACTTTCCATTTTTTATCTTTTTTTCTATTATTTTTAAAATGAAAATGTATTAAATGTATAAATGAACTCTATAACTGACAGAGACTCAACCAAACTAATATTAAGTATTGAACCGCAATAACACAAAACACAACTAAGAAATCAATCGCACAACCAAAAAGTCAACCGCATTTAAGTTGAGAATGGCAATAAGGATTTCTGAAGGATGACCAAACTACAAAAAAAAATTTGTCAACCGCAATAGGGGTAATTGTCTCGGATACCCAAACAAAAAGAGTATTGCCTGCTATTTGTTAAAAAGCCTTCAGAATACTGAAGTGGCATTTAGGGTGTATATTTCCAGTAGCTCGTTTCCCTAAGGTGTATTGAGGCTTGACATTCAGATGAAATAAAGTCAGGTAGAGCGAAGTGTCAAGACAAATTTTTCCTACTCCGGTAAACAACTCCTACGCTAAACCTTATCTAAGATACCCAGCTGGAAATTCTTTTTCAAGGCATTCCACCCTACAATATAATCACACATAACAACAGGCCTGAGTATATTAATGTATTGTAACAAATATTTTAACGATTTTAAACTTGAGAAGGAAAATATTGAAATTAAAAAATAAGATTAAAAATAATTATTTGAAATGAAATTAAATATTGGTAAAAGAAAGTAAATGATATGATATTGATATATGATATGATATTGATAAATGATATATTAAGAAATGATATGATATTGGTATATGATATGATAATTAATAAATGATATGATATTGATAAATGATATAATATTGATAAATGATATGTAAATGGTCCTGACTGTCTTACTGTTAACGAAGTATGATTTTCTAAAAGGTTAATGCCGTTATGGAATGATTATTCTAAAAATTTTTTTTCAATTACAAACAAATTGTTTTAATTTTTGTTTTTTTTTTTTTGGTATTTAGGATAAAACCCAAAATTTTATTATTTTTATTAATTTTTTTTTTTTTTTTTGGTTTTTTACTTCTAGAAGTTTTGTTTTATATTTATTGTAGAAATTTGTAAATAATAATACATAAATGTATGCACATTTAAAATCATATACATATGTTCGTAATAAAAAATATAATAGAATTAGAATTTAGTAAGAAAAAAAAGAAAAAAAAACATTTTCGCAATGTCTTTCTTTAAATGAAATTAAAATTGAAGTTTTTGACATTCATTCCATTTGAGAGAATTGTGTTTTGCATAAAATGTGCATAGAAATAAAGGTGTTGTGAAAAAGAATTAAAATAAACAAATTGTTTAAATGTTTAAAACTAGAGACTATAACTAAATTTTAAGATTACATATATGATTTATTTAATTATAAAGATCAAAATATTTTTGTTTGTATTGTATTTGTTGTTTTGCACAGGTTTTTTTTTTATTATTATTATTAAATATTTATCGTAATTAAATTTTGCATAAAACTGTTTTAATATTTTCCGTTATTGAATTTTAATATTTTTTCTTAAATGTTTTATTTTATTTTTTTTTTGATGTTGTTGTTTTTGTTTTATTCAATTATTATTATTTTTAACGTACGTGCACACACAAACATAATCCATTTTTCGAATTTAAAAAGTTTCAGTTTTATAATCGATCACATTCATACGAAAATGCTAAACGTTTTAGCGTTTGCCGTAAACATTCTCATCCGAATAGGCTATGTAGAGGAAATAATCTTCTTCATGATGTTCCTGCGAGCGCGTTTAAAGAAAACGTTAAAAAAAAACGTTAAAAAAAAAAAAAAAAAAAAAAAAAAAAAAAAAAATTTTTCCGTTTTGTAATTGCAAGGAATTGTAACGAATAGAATTTAATCTTACCTGATACAAGGATCCCATGGTGGCAGATGTTGGTGGAATTACATTGTTAACAAAGAAGAATAGAGCATCTTCTGGTCTCAATTGTATGCGTTTACGAATCAAGAAATAAAATTGTCCAACAGTCAAATCAGAAGGTACCAAATATTTCTTTTTATCCAAATCGCCAATGCGTGCTTTAGGGGCTTTCTCTACGATAACCTAGAAAGTAAAAATAATAAACATACATAGGTATTAAAGGGTAGGAAATATGAAATTTTTATTATATTTAGAAACTCCTTGTAATTTTACTTAATTTTTTCATTTATAATAATTAATATTAGGTCTGGTCAAAAGTATTTCACTGGAAATTTCAATGTTTTTTTTTTGCATTTTTGCCATAATACTACCGCCAATAACTCGGCCATTCTAAGAAATTTTAAACAATAAGCTGACTCAGGGTGTGATAATAAACATATCAAAAATCCCTACTACAACTGACTTCCCTCTAGCGAGATAAAAAGACTTATTCGAGAAAATCATATATTCTTACGTAACACTCGGCTCTTTCACAGAGCTCATCTGTTTGTGGTCGACTAGCCAGTGAAACGTACACTGTCCCTTATATTATAAAAAAAATTCAAATCTAATGTCCACAAATAATACCGCCGTTCTTTCCTTCTTTCTATAATCGATTTTCCTAATTCCAACACAATGCAATGAATAAGTAGGACCCCAAAGTCAGAAATCGCCAATACAAATAGCATATGTGTTATTGTGGAACAATATGCAGAGTGACGTTAGCCACTATATTATCTATGCTTTATATTGAGATATTGACGAGGTTTTCGATAGACTAAACCTTTAATGCAATTTGGAATATATTGGAATATAGAAGAATATCAACAGAAATGATTTAGTAATACACTCGAATATATAAAAATTATATAAAAATAATGCCTTTATGCTCGGATCTTAAGAGCATATAGACAAGATAAAGAGAATCCATGCTAAACCACTTGTTGTTACCCTTCCGGCCCATCAAATCAATATCAAAAGCGGACTTTAAACATTTGAACAATTTGTGTAATAAATAATGTGTAGTAATCCTGGAAATATATTTGCTTTAAAATTCTCGAACATTTTCTTATTTATGGTGGTGGTAGAAACACAACCAAACCAAACCAAATCAAACCTGACAATATTTTATCTGTTTTTTTTTTGTTTTCAGTTGTTAATTTCAATTTTTCGAATCAATTGAATCTATTTTTAAACCAACAACTCGATGCATTTTATATGTACATATTTATAGATGAATATACAAAATACATAAGCGTATAAAAATACGTATATGTATAGATTTGTTATGAAATACACCAAAGAGAAGATAAAAAGAAAATTGAAAAAATTTAAAAGAAACTAGAAAAATGAAAATAATTAAAAATGAAACTAAAAAACATACGTTGTCTATTGACTCACTCATTTGTATGAGTGAGTGAGTATAGAAAATATAATTTAGAAATGAATACGTATTTATACGAACATTTTCTTTATTTTCTGTTTTGTTTTTGGTAACGGCGCAATATAAAACAAAAAAACAAAAAAACGTTTAAAACGGAGACAACAAATTGGACCAAAACATAATAAAACACAAATATAGTTTGTTTACAAACAAAATATTAATAACTGCGTCAACACATTTAAATTGTTTTTGTCTACTTAATAACATAAACAAAGAATTGCAAAAAAAAAAAAAAAAAAGTATTTAGTGAGACGACCTTAGGTTTTTAAATAATGAAGTTCTTTAAAGTCATGCAATATTCATAAGAATTTGTATTTAAAGCCTTGCATAGATTTGCGTTAGAATTTCATTCAAATATTTGTTTGAAATTAAAATATCTTGCCAAGAAGTACTAGAAAAAATAACTTGATTAACCTGCAGCGCAGAAGGTCGAGAAGAGCAAGAACTACAGAGTTATCGCGTTAGTCAGCTAATGCCAGAAACTCTGGAGGTGAAAAATCCCGGGAGATAATACCCAGTCAGAAAATCTATCAAAATCCTGTTAAATACAATCTCGTCCTTAAACGGGTAGGGTTCAGAAATCTCTCCTACTTCAGTATGAAGAGTTCACTTTTCATCTGATTCCCTATAAATCAGTCCAAGAGTCCCACTCATTTCTCCCAGAACCCATCGTAGTGTCAAGCCATACCGGTCTTAAAGTCCTGTAAGGGCCATCTTCCCTACTTCATCATGAAGAGTTCACTTTTCATCTGATCCCCACTCAATCAGCTGGAAGAGTTAATAGGGAAAACTTAAAGGCTACTCATCTGCAATTTCATTACTCCCGGAACCCATCGTATTGTCAACCCATACGGGTCCTGTAAGGGCCTTACTGTAACCTGAATGTCCACATAAAAAGCTATTCTATAAGCCCATGCGATACATTATCATACAAGCTGTGCTGTCTCGCTGACCGGGAACACCTCAACCGCTAAATACACTACGCACGTCAAGCTACCAATAGGGCAGCTTAAAACTATGCTCGTTGCGTAGAGAAAGCATGTACGAAAAATGGACAGAAATATGAACAAGTTTATTATTATTTTTTTAATTAAAGGAGGAAACTTAAGTTAGGAATTAAGAATCTGAATAGAATTCGGGATAAGTAAACAACTTTGGTCCATTTTTGATTTAATATTGTAAAATATTAAAGCACATTATTAACACATTGTGTGCGGGACACATACTAGAACGTCTTCTGACGACTTATACTTGAGTGCGAGACGTGTTTAAGTTTAAGCTAGTGCAACGGCATGGTTTCATATTATGTACGGGACACGTACTAGAACATTTTCTCATGATTGATACTTAAACGCGGGACATGTACTAATTCGGGTTAGTGGAACGGCATGGTTTCTTTGTACCGCTTTTATAGAAAGAAGTAGTAGGCTGTGAAACACATTTTTAACAATTCTTTGTACAAAATGAATTGGAAAAGGCTTTGTAGTATTATACTTTAGTATTATACTTTACGCGCTACTTTATAGCATGAGTTAAGCAATTAGCTCTCCGGTTTGTGGGTATAAACATATCGATTTCGGTATACTGAAAGCGAAGTCGAAGTCGAATGTTTTCAGTCTACTTTTGTTACTATTTAAAACCTCGCGAGAGGTACAATTCCGCCGAAAAATGAATCCGCATACAGAGGTGTTCGTTCTTTCCATTCAACGTATTACCATTTATCAATCTCAATTATAAATCTCTGCATATACAATATTATTTACGTAGCCATAGTTAATAATAAATGATAAGACATAGATTTAAAAGACAAATATTTTACATTTCAAGCAGATAATTGATGAAGTTTAATTATAAATAAGCAAAGACAACAAGATTTTGTTTTGTAACAAAAGAAAGAAAATCAGACATTTAAACCAAATACTCAATCTCATCAACCGATATCTGATATTTATTTATATTATTACGATTTGTTTATAAATTTCAAAACTACGAACAATATTTATTTGTTGTTAAAAAAAATGTCAATATTTTGTATATTCACTACAAGTGTTCAACTATACGTGTCTTTATCTGTTTGTAGGCTAATGCGCATATACACTAGCTAAATATAAAGGAGAGAATAATAAAGTACTACAATTTGTTTTTACACTATTTGTATATGAAGTTTTATTATCTTTTTTCTTTGTTAGTGTAAACCCAGCAAACGGTAAATTCTTCTATTGTATAGCCAGAAGTTATTTGCAAATGACTCATTAATTAATTATTATTATCAGAAATTTTATTATTTTGTTGTAATTATTTCAACAAATCATGTCAGTAAGGTTTCATTATTGATTTTATTTTGTTTTCAACAATTTGTTTTGTGCTTTTTTTTTCTGACTTTTGTGTTTTGATTCTTATTCTCTATTTTGTTTTCGTTTGATAAAAACGAAATCTTTTGGCAACAGCTGGTTTCTACAAATACAAACATACTTCTAATGTATGCAGATAGACAGACAGACAGACACATTCTTTATTATTTATTTATATTTTTCTCATTGTTATCTTATGAATGCAGTTTTGACTTTGAAATTTCAAACATGAAACTTGTATAAAAAGTCATTGAATTAGGTCAATCACATAGACCATAAAATGTATACGTATTAAACAAATCTGATATTTGTTTTATCATATATTCTAAATCGATTCAAAACACAATAATTTAATAATTATAATCACAACATTTTGTAAATGAGATCTTAATTTTACGCAGGGATTATTATGTAGAGTTTAATTTCGCTCGAAACTATCGTTCAACAAAAAATACTGCACTTTAAAAAGCAGATTATAGATCGACCGATTCTCTATAAGGTCGATAACTTAGGTCTATAGCTTAGCTCAGTTTTTACTCTCTTGAAAAATAAAGAATATTCGAGATATGCCTCAGACTCAAACTTGGAAGATCCTGTCATTTTGTATAGAATAGCAAATTTTAAAAAATACTTAACAATAATTAATCTGCAACTGATTAGGCGTTTTTGAATGCGGAATAAATCATCGCTATAGTTTAGATTTCTTAAAACGTAGGGTATTTAAATTTATCAGAATAACGAAGATTAACTGAACTCACTAATCGATTCGAACATATCTTTCAATAGTGTCCTGTCATAAAGTACCTCTAGCTAACGATATTTTCTATTCCGAATTTTATTCTGTGTGATGATTTGTTACAAACGTATGACGCTAATCGTTCTAGGGATATCTAAGATTTTTGTAGGCTATGTAAAAAGAAGCATAGGAGACATACACTCTGCACACTCTACGTCTGCAGATACTTAAACAAAGATGATTGAGTAGACAATTTTGCTGAGCAACTAGTAGATTTTGATACTTTCAAGCTTAAGGACCGAATAGGTTTCCTCCTCTTTCTTTTTTAATTTTCTCTACCACTTTTCCACTATTTTTTATTTCCATCCTTTCATTTTTTAAATTCGTTTTCTTTTCTTCCTTACTTCTTTTTATGAAATGTCACAACGTACCAATGAAGGCATTAAACGGTGGATACAGTATGCCAGCCTTCCAATCTAACCTAGCTTCACCTTTAACCCTAGGCCACCAGCTATTTAATGTATTTCAGAGTCATCTGTCTTTGTATTTATTTGTCACCAAATTCAAACATCAAAACAAATTAAAAATATTATCTGAAACTGTTTGTTCCTATACAATTCTCGTAAGTTCAGACTAATGCTTGCAAGAAATAATCTTCCCACTTATTCTTTGACACTGTTTATAAATATTCTTCCATCTTCATCAACATAGAAAATAATTTTACGGAAAATAAAAGGAAGAACCTTAACGCTCGATGTTTTAGAAAAATTAAAGGGTGTTTTATACTCAAAAAAGATATTTTAACGCTAACTCGGCAGTATGAAAATAACCTACAACTGTTTTCATAGTAATGTCACGCTACCTGCCGTCATACAGTGCACCACCACATTCTATATGTGAAATAAGTGCTAAAACACTCCTTCTGCACAAAAATTACAATGGTGGTGGATAGAAAACTGCAGGTTTCGAAATAGAATAGAAGAAAATAGTTTTCTTTATCGATAACTGTTTGCCTGACAAAGCGTCCTGAAGTATGTATGTATATGTGTAATGTACTCTAAAATATTGTTTAATATTTACTATCTTTATGCTATAAGGAAAAAAAGAAGTAGTATTTGTATTACATTCGTGTTTTTAGGAGGATTACAATCATGAATATTGACAGTTGAACGTCGAAAAGCATTTTCATGGCAAATAATTTACTCTCAAAACGTTTGCCAGAAGACTATGACTGCTGAATGAGTTGCCGGAAGGAATATTTGATATAACACACTGTTCACTAGACTACGTCGACCACAATCTAACCGAACAGAAGAGTTGACGACATTATTTGGCCGTATAAAATGAAAATCCCAAGTTTTCTGTCAGATGGATAAGAAAATTACGGACACCGCCAACCTGCATCAAGCAATGCACACCTTAAAAAAGGTTTGGGAATATTTTACGTGATGGAACATTGGTTCATTGGTTGAAATAGAAGGAAATGAAAATGTAAGACTACTTTAATATTCTCTTTTAGCTGAACTTATTGAAAAAAAAGTGACTATAAGTTCTATATATAGTCCCAATATCCACGGATGTACTCTGTGGTCCAAGACAAATGACGACATAATCCAAACGCATTTAATCCTAAGTTTTAGAAAGAACAAAGAACTGTGGATAGAATTTCTATCTAAATATAGCCTAAATATACCATCATAATTCAGTATCTGTGTATTAACAATTTTGTTACGTTTAGACTATGTCATACAAAGGTCATAATCATTTTTACCTTGCTGCAACCTATAATTTTATGTGAAATTAAAACAATTTCGTTTTTAAGGCACTCACGCCAACAGTTAAAGCAGTTTCAGCAATTGCACTAATTTTTCACTTTTAACCTGTAAACTCTCAACATTTTATACTTTCCCTAAAACAAAAGAAACCCAGTATAACAGCTGGTAACAACCCTCTACGATTCTGAAAAAAAAACAAAAGTGAATACACAAAACAAAGCAAAGCAAAGCCAAGCAAAACAAAAAAAAAAGAAATACAAATACAAACAGATGATTATATTTATGCAGCCATCTTTGTTTTACTTTTTTCTTTACATCTCTTTTCTTCTGCCATTATTTATGTGTATATGCTATGTACAGAAAAAAAATTTTGCTATTAAAAACAAAAAAACAAAAAGAAAAAAAAGAACCCTAAAATTTAATTTCATTATTTTACATCAAATATTTTATGACGCAATTAAATTAATACTTTTAAAATCCTAAAAACTATTACTCCTTAACTAAAAAAATTAAAATAAAAGCCTCCTATGAATGTTAAACTTAACAGAAATTTTCTTGAAAATTCAAACAAAGAAAAATTACTTTTCCTTTAATATTTTTTTTTCCATTTTTTTCTACTTACGGGCACACGATCAGGATATTTTCTGCGGATTTTATCACCCTCAGCGCGTCGTTTTTCGAAAACATGTTCTTCTTTATATTGGAATTTCATTTTTAATTTTTTTTCTTCAACAATTTATTCACAAAAATATATATATATATTTTAAATATTAATAGACAAATTATTTTTTGTATACTGCGTTCTAGCCTTTAAATTTGTTGTGCTATGACTTGTTGCTTCTACTTTTTGAATGATAATTTTTCTATGAAAATTTATGAAATCGATTTTTTCGTATTTATTGTATACAAGGTTGCTATTAAAAGTATCATTTACATATAGCTCACATTTTCCGAACACTTTCTATAACGTTATAAAATTGTAATCATTGCCTTTCTAGAAAATATACTTTAAGTCAGGGATTACCATTTCATAGCACAATTGTGCAGAGAGAATTCACACACATTGATTACGCTCTGTTATTTAGACGTCAATCAGGCTGAGGCGGCTGCAAGTGTTGGTTGATGCCAGCGTTGCCAGTAGTTTTTTAACAGTTCACTTTTTTAAAAAAAAATTTGTTTTTGCTACAAAAAACTTGTTTTCTACGAAAGTACCAAAATTTTAACAGAGAATACCGGAGTCTGGTATTTTTGTTACTTTCTTTATTGTTGTCTCTTTGATAACTCTCCCGGGAGTGGATATTTCATGTTATTACCACAGTCGGGCCTCGATTATTCGTGATCCGGTTAACCGGTAACCCCGATTAACCGTGATGGCCAAAAATCAGTCTATTATTTTTTGTTTATAATGTTTTCAAATTGTTTGCTTCGATTAATCGTGATTAGCTCTTATCTCTCATCTGTGATAGCAGAATTTTTTAACTTCAAATTCATACATACAATATAATAAACATGAAAACGGGGAATTCCCTTGTTTGCATTCGATGAGCATTTAAAAGTGATTAATCTAATTTTGAAATTTGAGAAGTGCAATTTGTTCTATCCTGTTCTTCGATTAACCGTGAAAATCTATTATTCGTACTGTTTCTGGTCCCGATAATCACGGATGACCGAGGCCCGACTGTATTTAATTTATTTAAAAAATGAAAAATTGAAATTTCTTGAAACAAATTGTTTTATTAGAAAACAGATCTAATAAAAAACTTGGAAAAAAGGGAAAATTTGACATATGGGATACTATGACATTCTTTTTCCAAGTTTACACTCAAAAAATATTTTAAATAAAATAAATATTTTAAAATTAAATATTTTAAAAATTCTTTTATTAAAATTCTATGTCTTTATTCTATGTCTTATATGTTCATAAAAGATATTTTAAAATTTTTTTGGTAACCTCTGCTTTAAGGGACATTTAATATGAAGGGCTTTTCTATAGACTCGTGTTTAATTTGCATAATATATGAAACCACCGGTGATTTAGGCAAGCACAACTTGAAATTATATAACGGGAAATATAGGTTCCTTTAGACTAGTTCTTCTGCAGTGGAATCCATCACCGCTATGTTTTGAAAGAGATGTTATCAAGAACATTTTGTCGCCTAACCAGTCCTGGCAATCAGTCCAAAAGTTTAATTGATTTAGTATTTAAAATATTGAGAAAAGAATAAATGAAATATATTAACGATTTCATTAGTACACAGCATTTAATTATTTGCTTTTACTGGACTTTGAGATACAAATCTATAACGCTTCACATATCTGTACAATTCGGCAGGTAAAACTTGAAATTACCTGTACAAAAATAGTTGCAATAGTTAGTCATGCAGGTAAGTCAAAACTACGTACAAAAATTTTGACAAATTATGTTAAGACCACTTGGAAAATAAAAAGAAATTTCAGTCGAGAATGTGCAGCTAATGTGTCAGCTGTTAGAAGGTCGAAAAATGTGCGAAAATTGTAAACAAAATTACTGGGTATCTACTGATTTCTCAACATAGTACTTTAATGGGCTCATTGTGAAACTCACACGAATAGTAAGCATTTTGCGTTTGTTGACTCCGAACACTTCTCAAACTGCAATAAAAATAAAATAATGACAACTGCGACCACTGGTAAAATATGCTGTATTATCAAAATGTCTGACTTAAAGTAAGTGCGAGTGAAATTTTTTATTTTTTCATTATTTAATTAATAAAAGTTATCTAATTTTAATGAATTTATGTGCAAAGTGTTCACCAAACTGTGTTTTAATAAAGTTTTGTAAAATATATACAAAATTTTAAAGGTTTTTACTTGAAATTGTGTAAAATAAATAGTGAAAAAATTTTGGCATTATCTTTGAAAAGATTGATCAGCGAAGGGGGCCAATAATTTAAGACAGCTGCGTGTCAAGTGTAGAAAAAAATATTGGATTTCTTTTTCTTATTTAAGAAAAATGTTTAAAATTAAATCTTAATAAGTAAAACAATTGGTTTTTTATCGTTTTCAGTGATGACTTATTAAATTATGATATAGGAGATGTTATAGATGATCAGGTCTTAATTGGAGCTGATGAAGATGAATTGCTGCTTTCAGACGATGGTAAGTACAGCCCCTGCAATAAGCATTAGAGAGTAAAATTCAATTTAAGCCAATCATTTTTTTTTCTAATTTACAGACTTGGAAAAAGATGTGTCAAAAGAGGAAAAACAAAAATTAAAATCGGAAGCAGAAGAGTGGGTTAAATCACAGATCAAAGATAAACCCAAAACAAGAGCAAAGTCAGTAACGGAACAAAAACAAACAGAGACGCCAAAAGCCTTAGCTACGACCGATATAAAAGATGATACAAATAAAGTTCAAAATAGTCCCCAAGTGGAACAACAAGAACTAATACAAGCTAATGCTCCAGTGAACATTAGTGCAAGTGCATCAACAACACAGGAATTCAAAACACCAACAGATCAATCTAGCAATATAATTGCTAGTGAAACTGATACAAATATTTCCACATCAAGTGTCGTTACTTGTGAAGATGCTGCCGTAAATTCTACAAAAGAAACGGATTTGGATCAGGCTTCGAGTGTTTCGCATTCTGTGGCTAGTTTAAACAATGATTCTTGTGCTTCGTCAGTTATACAAAGTTCACAGGAAAGCGTTGGTATCACAATGAGCCATGGTGATTTATCAGATCCGAGGGAGGATTATGAAGAAGAACGTGAAGAACGTACAAATATAAAAACTACAAGTGAAAGAGAAACCTTTGAACAGAGCAATGAGCATTCACCAGGTAAAT
Source organism: Sarcophaga bullata (assembly GCA_005959815.1). Lineage (NCBI taxonomy): Eukaryota > Metazoa > Arthropoda > Insecta > Diptera > Sarcophagidae > Sarcophaga > Sarcophaga bullata. The sequence goes on from QOCX01000107.1 coordinate 49,017, forward strand.
TATTGAAAATATTAATTTTTTGAACATAATCTTAGTTAATAAATTAGGAAAATAAATAAAATATTTTAATAAATTCGTGTTTATATGAACTTATAAAATAGTGAACTATTCGGTAATGTTAATACTGTGCTATAACATTTTATGCTATAAAATAAATGTTAGGTTAGGTTCGGTTGCATTCATAGTTTCATGCCTCAAATCCTCAGAGTTGCAATCCTTTAGATCTGTCATCTCCTCAATACATCGATCATCTGGTCATCTCTGCATACGCCTCTGCAGACATGGAAACTAAAGAGACCATCTCCCATGTCATCGTTTGTCTTAGGGAACGGATTTCACCGATTTGATTTGAAAGCCTGTACAGCGAAGCCTGTACAGCGCACTGTGCATAAAAATTGGCGGTCTTTAACGTCTTCAGTTCATTTAGCCGTTTTATTAGTTCACATAATTTCCGGTTAATTGCACTTCGCACTTCATGTTGATCGCATTTCACGTAATGGCGACATCCAAAAAAAAAGAAAAATGCAGATTTCATTAAACTTTATCGTGAAAATTTGCATAAGTTTTAGTTCTAATTTTTTAATTGATTTTAATTGTTTTATTTCTGATCAATTGTATTTTTTTTTGTTTTAGAAAAATCCGTAAATCGTTACGTTTATCATCAGAAACGAAATGGTGCGCCATTAATACGTGGTCATCCTTTACGTGGTCCTGCACCTCCTTTCCAACGTCCCTTATTGCGTTTTCCACCTCATGGTAATATATCCCTAATATCACCATCGCCCTTTACTCATTTGGGCGGTATAACCACAGTTACATTAACACATGCAAACACCAATCCTCTTATTCCAGGTCAACCATTTCCACCACCTACGCAACAACCCAACACAAATCCTTTTGCACCACAACCCCCACTCAATACCTTACCGAACACATCCCATGTTTCTATGGCAGGACCAAACCATGACCCAAATAATCCAATTCCTAGGCCACGTCATCCATTTGGTTTTCGTCCAGGTCCTATGACAAGTTTTCGTCATCCTAATCCGACTGGCATGTATTCACAAGGGCCACACGATTATAATCCTTCACAAGGGCTGGGTGGCTTTAGTCAGCATCAGTTTGGTGTACCACGCAATATCTTTCGACCTGAGGGTCCAATTGGACTACCACCTGGTATGCGGCCCGGCATGCGTATGCAAAGACCTCCCTTGCAAACACTACCGCCTCATGCTATGCCTAATCAGAGTAACTTTATAAATGCTCCTCCCCATCAAATTAGACCACAAACTGCACCTGGACCACAACCAAATGCTGGAGGTCCACCAGTACCTGGACAAACTCCCGTTGTTTCCACCCAACAGCCAACTGGCCAAATTGCCACATCTGCGCCTGCACTAGCACCACGCAAAGTTCTTATTAATCCTAATTTTAAGGGTGGTGTAGAAGCGGCCACTAGTAAGTTCATACAAGAAACCCAATATATGAATGCTATCAATAGCCACGTGCCTAGAGTGCAAAGTGATGAGGAACTTTTGCGACAACAAGAAGAGTTCATAAACAAAAACCGAGAACATATAGAAAAACGCCGTCATGCCAGAGATGCATCACCTGGCCGTCGTTCACGTAGCCGCAGTCGGTCACGATCTCGTTCACCTCGATCTCGTACTTCTCGCAGTCTATCGCGCGAACGCAGCTATACACCACCAAAACGTCATCCCAATGGTGGTCCTAATAATCGAAATGATCGTTTCGATCGGGAACGTGAACGCGATCGTGAAAGAAATGATCGAGATCGTCCACTAAACGAGGATAAAACCATACGTATTGGACGTGCCAGTAGCCGAGATCGTGAAGATCGCGATAGAGATCGTAACCGTCCAGTGGGTGGTTATAACAATAGTCGGCCAGGTCAGAATCGGTTTAGACGAGCCAATAGTCGCGATCGCGATTATGAGAATCGCAATCAAAGCGGAGGTGGTAATTACGGAAAACGGCGTCGTAGCCAATCTCCTTCTACTGGTAATCGTGGCGGAGGAAGTGGTGGCATTTTTGGCAGCAGAGGACGTTATAATAATGATCGCGATAAATCTGAGGTACGGAAAAATTCCTGATGTCTAACAACTTCATAATAATCTTGAATGAAATGTAAAATAAATTAAAAAAAAATATTTTTGTATTTTTTCTTGTAGGTTGAGGAAGATGAAGAAACTCGTGTATACCGTTTACAAATCGAAAAGCAAAAAGCTTTACGTGAACAAATAATGCGTGACAAAGAAATGAAACGTAGGCGAGCTGCCGAAGAAAAACAATATGAGGTAAGTGTCAGTATAACTTTATTAAACCGAATTAGATTTTAAAGTAGAAGGCATTTCATTAAAAGACACCAACTACCGTAATAAATAACATTATTCAGGCAAATTATGAAAATTCATATATCTTAAGAAGAAACTAATTTAGATTTTAATTCCTAAATACAAAAATTAAAACTAAAATGAAAAACATTCAAACAAACGCTTAAAAAAAAAACAAACTAAAGTTAAAAGAAACAGAAATTCATAAAAAAAACTTCCCAACAAAAATCTTAGGAAAAACGTAGTGGTGGACCACAGCAGAAAGATGATACGCCACCTCAACCACCACAGCCAAATCAACAACAGCAGAGCCAGCAAAAGTTTAAGGAAGTGGTAGCAGAGCGTAAAATAATTTCGCTAAAGAAACGCACAGCCGATAACAATGATCACTATGAACATGGTAGATCTACACAAAGAAAGACTATACCAACGGCAAAAATTTTACCAGAGGCAAAGAAAACTCTTACAGATCATCTGAGTCACAATACAGTAAGCGGAGAACGTGGTAGTGGTGGTGGTGGTGGTTCAGGTAGTATAAGTCAAAATACTGCTATAATTAAACCGGTATTAAAAAAGGAATCATCGTCCACTACTGTGGCAGCTATAAAACCTCAACCTCATCAGCAATCACACTCATCACAGCGCCGTTTATCATCTCACAGTGAGGATGAAGTACAATTGGATTATGATGAAGATGATTTATTGCTGGACGAAGAAGACATGTTACTTGCTTCGCCAGAACCAACGCCACCGCGAGAAAGTGCATCTAAACAACGCTTAGAATCGCGCACACCCTCACCAGAGCCTAACATGAAAAGCCATAATACAACAAGAAAAACTATGAATAATCGCGGTAGTGGCAGTGGTGGTGCCGGTAATAATGGTGGTGGTAACCATGGAAGTTCAAAATCAAACTTTAATTCATCAAATCGTAGAGTGGTTTTAAAAACATCCAATTCTTCTTCGTCTGGCACAAATTCTTCTTCTAGCAGGGGCCGTGATCTGGGCTCATCAAGTAGTGGAGGAAATAATAACAATTCTCGTCGGGCTATTTTTGAACGTTTAGATGTACGTAACAGTAGACAACAATCTCCCTCTACAGCCGGTACAAGTTCAAGTGGAAACTCTGAAAGTAAACGTAAACCGCAAAGGATTGTATTAAAGCATGATTAAATTCTTAGATTTTGCTTATATTTTCAATATTTCCTCTTTCCATTTCACATAAGATAAGATGGTGTGTGTGTGTGTGTTAATGTTACACGCAATAATTTTATTTACTCACTTGAAATTGAAATTGAAAACAAAACCAAACAGTTTAAAATTGAAAATTTGTTGCTAAGCTTGTTAAACAAATTCCTTTTTGATTTATATTCTTAATGTTGAAAACTAAAAAAAATCCATTGAAAACTACAACAACCACCACACTTTTTCCTTTCTATATTTAAAAAAGAAAAAACAAAGTTTTATATAACGCTCGTATAATAATATAAAGTTAGTTTCGTATTTACAAGACAAGAAGAAAACAAAAAAAAAAGTAAACAAAAAAAATTTATATAAACTAGACTCATATAAAATACTTCTTTATAACCCCTCTTATATACATAAAATAATAATGTATTTAAAACTTGAAAAAAACTTGTATGATTAAAAAAAAAAAGAATATTTTCTCTTTAAGCAGACATTTTCTTTTGTATAAAATTAAACACGTTTTTTGCTAAACACAAAAAAAATATTATAATAATTACCTGACATCATGAGTTGTAACCGAGAGAAAGAGAGACGTGTAAAAGAGATTATTGATAAAGATATTGAAAGGCATTTTTGCGTTTATTTAAAGCATAATTATATGTAGCCCTGTAACTTGGGCTATGATTATTTTTCTTTACACTTTTTAGATCCAATTTGTATTTGTTTTACAGTGTAATTTTACAAATATTATTCAAGTTTGAATTTCAAACAATTTTTTTTCTAGGAAATATTAAATTTAGCTAGGCTATCTTTGCTTAAATCATTACAATAGCAGTTTAGTTTTATTAAAAAAAATACAGATTTGCCTGCAGATAACAAATATAGCAGATAATATAAATGAAAATGTAAATTAATTTTAAAAAACGTGTCTTGAAATAAGGTTTGAGTTAGAAAAGGCATTTTAGAATTTTTTTATTGCTTGTAAAACTCTTCTAAAAGTTTAGTTGTTTTTATACTGCCTAAATGCAATTTTTTTTACACCTAAAAAGTGTTATTCTTAAATAGATTATAACTCTAAAGAACTGTTGTTCATTAATTTCCCTTTTTTCTTCTTAAATTGGAAAACCTAAAGTGGAATTTTTTTTTTAAAGTTCCCATAGTTTTTTATTCTTTTTTTAATTTTTTCGAAAACACTATTCGTTCCTTCAAATATCTTTGTCAATATTTTCTTAAAGTTTACTTTATACATAGTTGTGGTACAATTAATAGCTACCTATGAAAATAATATTTACAATAAAATTCAATTGTATTTATTACTAAACACTTATCTTCTTTTAAAATATTTAAAATCTAAATTTTTATAGTTTTATTTAAAATTTCATTTAAAAATGAATTTGTTTTAAAACATTTTATTTTATTTTTATTTTCTAATTTTTTACATGAAAAATGTATTTTTGTTTTATTTTATTTTTTCTTTCTTTCTATTTTATTTGTATATTTTTTTTTTGACAATTGTAAAAAATCTTACACTTACACTTGACAACAAAATTTATTTTAAATTCCTTATGCTTGACATTATTTCTACCAATTTCTTTTAAAGTGTTCTATACAAAAACAAACAAACAAACAAAAAAAAAAAAACAAATTTGTTTGTTTTTAAGTTTAAAGTTTATTATTATCTACCATTCTTAATTGTTTTTTTTAATTCTATTAGGCATTGCTATTTCTTTAAATAGCATTGTCCCATTTGACCATGCTTACTTCCAATAAATCATTTAAACATATTGTTTTCTTTATTATTTTTTTTAAACAAATTTATTGCAAAATAAATTCTTAATCTGTTGTTTGCCTTTTTTTTATTACTTTAAATTGTAATAAGAATTATTATTTTTATTTTTATTAGTTTTTAAGTCACACACACAATTTTTATATACCGATATTCATAATTTATTTTATAAGTTTTAATGTGTAAGATGTACTAACCCCATTTTTAATATAAGCTTGTCTAATACTTAATAATAGTTTTAGTTTTTAAGAGAAAAAAACCAAACTTTAAATGCCGAAATTATATTTCAAGCATTTAATCTAATAAAAATCTTCAATAAATATTTAAAGTTAATATAAAAAAAAAAATAAAAAAAAAATTAAAATAAACAATTAAAATAAAAATTAAAATAAAAAATATTTGTTATAATTTCCCACGAAAAAAAAAAAAAATTAAATCTTAAACATAATATGACAACGCTTATAAAATTTGTCTGTATAAGTCTGTTTAAAACCATCATGTAATAGTACTTAAAAAACAAACAAAAAATAGTTAAATTATTTGAAAAAAAAAAAACAATTTTTGTAAAGCATTTTTTTCGTAACTTTAGTTTTTAAGCTTAAATATAATAACAATATTAGCCGAAATCTCATAATATTTACTACCAGTGACTAAAAGTCATAATATATTTGGTCTTAACCAAATATAAGGAATAGAAATAAAATTCAAATAATTTAAAATTTATTTAAAATGTATAAACTTTCCTAATATTCCACATAAATGTAAATGTAACACATAAAATTTAAAATTTCAATTGTATTTTAAAGATATTGTACTAGAGTTCTTAGTTATAATTCCATAAGCTTTATTATATTACAAAATAATGTATTTTTTAAATAGATCAGAATCAATGATATTATTTGACATAATATCTGACATACATATTTAAAAATAATTACAAGTTGGTGGTTTAGGTTAGTTAAGTCTTTACGTTTTCAATTGAAATTTGCTATCAAAAATTTGTTTTTTATTGAAAATTGTAACATTTTATTATTGCATGTTGAGTTAGAATTTTTTTTTTGTATTCCTCATTAAGGTATTGTTCATTGACTCCCTATATTCCACTTAGGAATTGTGGGAATCTTCATTTAGTTTTTGTTGCCAAACAAGGATATATTCGTAAATGGTGGTACATTTGTATTGCCAGCTCGAATATACTCCTCCTAATTGCAATATATTATAAATAAGAACCTTTAAATTTAACCATAATCCCAAATCTAAGTTAATGTCTAGAATTACTGTCATTGTTGTGCTTTACATCAGTTACAATTTAGACATGCCAGGGAAAATATTTTTGTTGTAAATTTTTTTTATTAACAATTTTTTTGAATACAAAAAAAATTTTCGCAATTTTTATTTTAATTTAAAAAAAATTTTAAGGTCTCAAGTACATGAGATACACAATTATTAAAATTTTTACAAAATCCGGTAATTCGGTTTAATAGAGTTCGTGTTCAAAGTGAGTTCAAAGTGATTGCATTGGTTTAGTTACAAAGTTAACTGTAATTCAACAAAAAAAAATACCATTTTTAAAGAGAATGACATTTGATCGTATAAAAAATTGTGTGTATATAGCAAAACAAAAACAAAGAGGATTGTAGAAGAAAGAAGATTTTGTATTATTTAAAAAATAATTTGCAAGAGAATGAAAAAATCTTCATAAAACATTATTAACAGTACATGACGGTAATTATTGGATTAGAAAATTTATTAAAAAAAGTTTAAATAAATCAAAGTTTAAAATATGAAAACACTGGCTTATTTGCCATTTAATGAAAACTTACAGCATATTTTAAGCATCCCAAATTCATTTTTTAAACCTTAGTCGATTTTGTAATTATTTGAATAATTAAAAATCTTAATTAGCTTAGTTAGCTATGAAAACATGTTTTATAAATACGGCCTGATATGCTTTTTAAAGTATGCCAACGTTTAGACCAGTATTTCCATACAGCTAGGTAAATGCTTGACCACAAATCGTTCAATGTAATATTGCCCATATTGTAAAAATTCATTAGAAGTGTTTTACCAAATTTACATATGCAAATAGGTGTTAGGGATAAAGGGACAAATAACTACGGTAAAATTTCTTTGTGAAAAAAGTGACTTTAGAAAATATAAATTACTTTTGTTTTAAATAAATTTGAGTGTAGTGAACAGTTTTGCAACAGTTTAAATATAAAATAAAGTGAAAACATTTACACATAATAACTATAATAAAAATTTTAATAATTATTTTAATTTTAAGAACATTTATGAAAATTAAATATATTTTTGTTATTAAAAAAACAAATATAAAGTATATTGTTTTCATAAAAATCTTAATTTCAAAATAATTATTTGGTTTTATTTAATAAAGTAAATCTCGTTATTTTTTAATCAAAAAAAAAAAAAAAAGAAAGCTTAAATTAAAATAATTAAATAATTACATAAAATTGTGAATAATATTAATAATATCTAACAAATTTTATTTTAATAATAACAATACTAATTAAATAAATATTTAAACGTAATAATAAATTTATATAAAAAGAAGAAAATAAATTAAGTTTTCAAAAAACATGTTAATAAATAATAATAAAAAAATACTAAAATATACATAAAATTCAAAACAAACAAATGGAATTAAACAAATTAAATTAATATTAAAACATGGAATATTACGAATATTGGAAAATCAAAAATTGGTGTTAAAATACCTTTACATTTGGAGAATGCAAAAATACAACATAACCAAAAATTATAACAAAAAGAAAAATGTTAATGTTAAGCAGCAGAAATATTAATTAATTATTTTAAAAAATAGTTTCATAAATCAAGTAAATATTTATTACTTTATATTTATAAAAAATAAATTAAAAAACACACATAAAAATAAATAAAATTAATTAATTCAAATTAATTTTGTAATAATTCAAAAGTATTTTAATTATAATATAATTAATATGTTAAAAAAACTACATATAATATAAAAAAATTATTATAATTATAATTAATTAATTTGATTTTATTTTATTTATTTGTGAAGTCTTTCGAATTAATAAAAACAAAAATTATAAAATCAATTTTAATATTTTATTTTTATCAATACTTTTAAAATATAAAAATTTTAAATAATTATTAAATTCAATTATGTGTACAAATTTATTTTACTAAACAGACTTACATGCAGACAATTTAAATTTAAATAAAAAAAGCATACATATTTAGAAATATGAAAATAATAAAACATAACAAATAGATTATTAAAAAAATAAAATATA
>QOCX01000107.1:58800-69219 GCA_005959815.1 Sarcophaga bullata
ACATGATGCAACAGGAGAGGACATGATCTCAGTATTTAGACTTTTTGGGGGCTCGGAATTTGCGTTGTCACCGACAAATGTTGGTTTAATTCCAGGCCCTATTTAGGTGGTAAATGATTGGATTCACACCCCAAATGTATTCTTGTCGCGGCTCCTTATTCGCTCAAGAACATTCATCGCTTATGGCGCTTCCTCGTGCATGTAACTGGCTGGGACTCTTTTAACTATTATGAAAAATAAAGTAAATTTGTAAACAGATTAAATTAGCGGTGCTGGATGAATTACTGCCATACTTAGTAATTGTATATTAACGTACTGAGTGGAGGTGTTTAATAAGAATGTAGCCCATTACGTATATGATATGATATCCACTTATATATCCTAATATGAAATTAAGTGGCAGTATTTGTATACGCTCCAACACACTCTTCCCATCTTCGTTCGCTCTTTCTCGTATACTTTTCGTCTCTGGTTTCAGACATGCGCGCGTGCGACGCAATCGCGAACAACACCTTTTACTGGTAGTCAGACCTTTCAATCAGAAGATACTCAGAATGACCTTACGTCTGTCACCTCTCCACGAAACTCTCATCACCCAGTTCTCCTCTCCGTTCTATTTATTCTCTTGGACTATCACTTTCGTCTTTTCACCTGTGGTATATGGTAAATATTACGCATGATGGCACAAGCAAACAATGTTTGGAATGTTTGTAATATCAATTAATGGTCAAAGTGTAGATTCGCGTTAGCTGCATAAATAAAATATAATCTTATTTTTTTTTGGAGATACGGTATATAATTATTTGTGAATCATATAGCAATAATACTTTTCAGGAATTTCATTGATTATACACCACCAAACTATTTCACAATAAAGAAAATCTATAAAAGTATAAAATTTTATAGCAACATTACATAGTACGCATATTAATATTTGTTATAAATACCTGTTTTCCGATTCTTCTATTAGACAATGTATGTTTTATGACCGCAGTTGCTTTTTATATTAATCGTTAAAATTTATTTTTATTTATTTTTTGATTCAATATCTCTCTATCAATAAACTTATCCCACTTGTATGTGTCGACTACACTTTTTGGTGACTTTATTTACTTAGGTATTACTACAGATCAGCTCCTCTTACCATCCAGCATCGTTATTTCTCATGGAGTCATTAATTTGGTGGACGCGGCCGCGATCACTACATCCTCTGGAGAGAGTTATTGACTCATTAGTCTCTTTTAGCTCTCACTCAGCTTTTTAACAGACGGAATCGGAAATTGCATCGTCAGTACATTATTGGATCTTCCCAATTCATCAATATGATCTAATCTGTACATACACACCACCATTCATACACAACTAAACACTCTTTATCCTCAGTAATAACCAAACAGCACTCAATATTCCGTAAATTTACCATCAAAAATCAAATTTGCAAACGTTCATACGCCACGAGACTCCACAACAAACTCACCATCGCGCTCACAACGAATCATTCTAGCTTCATATCCGCTTTCATCTATATTCCATCACTCGTAAACCCACATCCTCTTACCATAACGCTTTAAGTACGAATCGTATATGCACCTAGATCAAATTAAATACAGTCGAGCGGCATATTCGTACATTTTACGTAAATAATTAAGATTACCCATAGAACATACTATATATCATGGCTTCTTCTAGAGAAATTATATGTTACTCCCACATTGTTCTAAAAGGGATTTTCAAACTACTAGTGGTGAAATTTTTCAGCTAATAGTATTTACTAGATTTAATTTATATTTAGTTGTCTGCCGGAATTTCTTTGTTTTGATTATTCTATATTGTTAATATTTTATAGTGAATTTGTCTAAAATCTTATTTTATTTTTATTATTTCAAATCTATTTATAACTTCATTTCAATTCTATCATTAGGAGAATAACAGTAAATATGATCTGGCTGCTATGATATAAAAAGTAAAATGGCTCTTAAAAAATCAAGTCAATTGAAACAAAAAATTCTTTTTTTTTTTTGTTTTCTGTTATATGTTTAACAGAATGAATGATTATTAACACGTTAATTTAATTAATATCTTGATTTAATTGGCATGTTTTTATTAACGAAATTGGTAATGTTTTCGTAAACAAAAACGAAATGAGTCGCAGCGAAAATTTTGTTTTTATTTTCGATCAAATTCGATGTCATACAATCAGTATGCAAATGAATTATTATTTATACGAACCGGAGAAAAAGAAAACAAGCATCTAAAAAGTGAATAGTTTCAAGGGTTATAGAAATACTATATGTGAACTCACTGGAAGTCAACCACGACGGTTCTTAGCTCATGATAAGGTAGGCCGTAGAATTATCTCCGGGAAATATGTCTTGCCTTAAGATTATCATCTCCGCCTCTTAGACTTCATCCAAAGTAATGGCCATTAAACACTATTGCCAGAATTTAACCGACAAGCAAGTGATCCCTATTGCTCTACTAATCCTTTTCCCAATAGACAAACCGAAATCACAAAATTTTCCTGAAGCATCTTCTAGTCAGTCGGATTATAATGGCCCATCATACAGAAGTATCAATCCATATCTTTATAATAGAATTTCTTCTATTCTAAACAAACTTCTCCTAATTCTTCCAAAACAGAATTTTCATGCGATGGTTATACTTACTTACTTATTGGTCCTTACAATCATTTTAGCAGATTACAACGAAGCCTCATATCACTCATGCTTGTGGTTTAGTTTTATTCATAGTAACGGGACTAAAAAAACCTGCTGAAAGGGAAGGCTCTCGAAAGAAATAGTTTTTTCATTTTTAGGTTCCGCCACTTAAGGATGATAAAATAACGCTAGAACATCGGGTGTGTAACAGCTAGGTTCTAATTGCTAAAGAGATAGGCTTAAATGTTAAAAGAGTAAATAGTTTGAAAAATAACAGAACTTAAAATAACTCATCAAATTCTACCGCACGAATTTTTCTAACATGGAATCCTAAACTTCAATTCTACAAACGTGCCTCTTTGCAGAAATCAATATAAATGGGCCCGCAAAAAACTCATACACCGACTACCTAGCTACTATTACATACGAGAGCGCGATCTCGGTAGTTTACATAGCTATTAGTTACTTCAGCAAGCTAAGATCTTTTTTCTCAGTCTTAAATTCATTGTAAAAACCGCATCCAAAAAAGTAATTTTAATATCTTAGCGTGAGCATATCTACTGAAGGCCGTTTTATTTCTAACCAAGACATGCAAAACCCAGAAAGATAGAGAAATATTTACAAAATTTATTCCTTAATTTTCATAATAATATACAAATAACAAAAACAAAAAAAGAAACAAAATTTATGATAAAAATTGCCGTTGCACCAACCAACCATCACTAGCATTTGTGAGTTATGATGTCAAAGTGGCAAAGAAATAAGATCGCATCATTGTTAAATAAGATTTGATGCGATTTCAAAATCAATTTATCAACTGGCAGTTAATTTATAAATAATAATGATAACATTAATTTTGTTTTAAATAGAAACTAATGAAAAATTAATTTATTGGCATTAAAATTAAACAATAAATTATAAAAACAATATTTATGGTAAACAAGTTTTTATGGCCTTCATAATAATAATAGACAAGTGTCATGCCAATAACTATTATGGGGACAAATGGGCATTATTGTCTTATAAAATTGTAATAAATTTGAATACACAAAAGCTTGATATTTGATGTTCGTCATCCATGCATAAGTCATTCCACACATAAAGTGTGTTCCAACAGGACTTACCGACTTTACAGTTTCCATAACGACAAGTAACAGAACATATTTTTGAAGCGTACATCGGTTAAATTGTTCATTATGTTCAGTCAGCTCAAAGCAGTTGGGAAAACTGACCACAATGTTTCATGACAGATGTCTTCAGCTGGCAGTGAAGGCCCATTCTGGAATGAAATGGGTTCACAAAGAAACAAATTTCTCAAAGTTTAGTTCGACACCAATCCAAATGAGACTAAATGTAGTCACTCGTCGAATGCCACTCCCACTTCCAGAAGTTCGTGGTGGTGTATAAACGATGTTAATTCCACACATAATCTCTTTAAATGAAAAACATTTTGGTTGAAATGTCACACCAGCTTTGGTTTTATTTAAATTTAAAGACAATAAGCCCTAGAAGACCCTAATTCGTATACCCACTTAAGGTAAATACTTGTGATTTTCGAAAAATTGGAAAAATGTCATCCCGAAACAAACTGTTGTATCAGTCAAGTCAATTGTTTCTGCTCGAAATGTAATCGACATAATTAACAACAATGAAGCTCAGATACCCATAGCATGCTCAGACGATCTCATAAAGCAAATTAGCATGAATTCGTAACAGATTTCGTCTATGAGGAACAGTAAAAAGAATGCGAAGAAGAATGGCTACACAGAGCTCGCATACGACAAAGAGCAAGAAGGAAAAAATGAAGTCCTTATTCGAAGATCAGAAGGCACAGATACCATAGCATTGCTCAGGAATAAATCAAATTAGCAACATGAAATTTGCAACAGATTAGCTCTGATAATGAGCGAACAGTAAAAACATCATAAGAATGGTTAAACACTCGCTATAGAAACAGAGCAAGAAGGAAAAAATGAAGTCCTAATTCGGAAGATTAAGAGAAGCTCTGATACCATAGCACTGCTCAGGATCTCCTAAATCAAATAAGCAATGAATTCGCAACAGATTACTCTGTAAATTTTACATTGCCAATTTATTTACCCTCAGAGATTTGTCAGAGGACTGCTGAGCGGAAGTCGCCTAAGGAATATGTATTTTTTTTTTGTTCGAATTTTTTGGGCTGGGTTTGAACACAGGCTCGAGAGTTGGATTTTATTTTCTAACTAGCTATATAATGGCTCCGAACACAGTGCGAGTTATTTTATAGGAAAATAATGAATTCTATTCCTACCCCCTGTACGCATACAACCAAAAAAAGTTATTGAAATTACTTAAAAATTCAAAAATTTTTTAAAAATTATGGAAACACCCATATGCATGCATTTATATAAGAATTGTCAAAAACTTAAAGAGTACTACGTATTATTATTTTTTTTTTTTTTTGTTTATTTACAGTATGAATCATTTATTTCCGCATAATCACCAAACAAATTTAAATTTCAAGGAAAAATTAAAAAAACCTTTTTTTTTGATTCCGAATGCTAATTAAACTAAGAAACCCACACCCACAAATATAACAGTTTATGTTCATACTTAAAAGTCAACATCATTTTGGCAGCATCATTCAAGAAATAATTTTAATTAAAATCAAAAAATGTATGCACATTTTAAAGCAAACTATATTATTTTGTTGAGGCAAAGGGAAGGATAGCCAATCGAGAATTAAAGAAATTTTTTGTTAATTTAATTTCGATTAATTTATGTTAGCAAATACTCATACTAATGTACGACGAGAAAAATTCACAAAAAAGTCTAACGGCGGCTCGTTGGCGAATCTCACATTCACCTTGCATATCAGATGTTCAGTGTCTGAATAATTCGCGCAAACATCCAATGTGACATGAGTTTGTGGGCAAAGAGCGCCGTAATGTCTATGTGGGCCCATAGTGATTCGGCAAAACTGGCTAATGAAACGGCAACTAATTTGACATGTAACTACAACAAGATGACCGTTATTAACTGTCAAATTTCGAAAGGTCCTCTTTGAGTTGGAGTTCACTGCGTACATTACTGCTTATGTCTACATTTTTTGATGCTAATTGAACGAACAGATTAATTCTTTTTTTTTTTAATATTTCTAGACATTGTCATTATTTGAATTCATTCAAAATTCAAAAATAAAAATTTGTATATCTGTACCTCGTGAAAATTCATAAAATTTTCAAATTTTCAGTTTCCCTTCAAAAAAAAAAACAGATTTTTTGGCAAATCCATAAACAATGAATAAAGAATCTAACTGATTATATTGAAACCAAATGATGTCATTTGAATTCCTTTTCTTTTTTTTCTGCAGGATTCACCGCTGTCCTCCAAAGTGCCATGTAACCTAACAGGTTGATCAGCATAAACAGTCGCAGCTATTAAATCCATTTTCTCAAACGGATGGTAGGGCATCTCCAAAGCCCTCATTCTTCAAAGATGAATATGCAAGTAAGTAGAGAATATTTAAACGAATCAGAACAAGCGATTTCAGAAACTAATTGAAAATAATTCTGCAGACCTTTGGCGGCAGTTTAACAGAGATGCGTGGACAAAAGGCAACATGCACGTGCTGAAAGAAATGTTGGAACTTGTCGGATTATTGACTCTGAAGGCTAAAAGTTAAAGATGAGCCCACTATGCGGTTATAACCCTTCGGAGAACATATCAATGTATGTTAGCTGGCAGTGTAGTAAGCTTGAATTTATTTCATCTTCTCTATTCTTTTGTTTCAAACAGATTACAATATCATTTCGGACAAAGTAGTCGCATTCTTGAGAGCACGTAAACACAAGCTGGTTGAATGAAGGTGAAATGCATTCCAAAGACGTGACGATGATGTGCCCATATTTATTAAAGCCATTCGAAATACCCAGATGGAATGAAAAAATTGAAAGCATTAAAAATCTGGCAGTCCTCCACAAGCCACATCAGTTTTATTGGAATACAAAGCTATGGCCTGAATGTGCCAAAAGGTGCTACACCCAGAAGTTCTGTATCCGTACCCCATCACCAGAGTTCTAAGGCATCACAACCGGTACGTGATACAGCAGCAATAAAGGCAATGAAAACAATGCGCCACAAAAACCGCACAACCTAAACTGAACAAATGAAGGCAATACACAGGCAGTTCCAGAAGCCGCACACCCAAAATTGCAGTCAGTGAAGGCAATACACAAGCAGTTCCTGAAACACACCACCTAAAATTGTGTCAGTGAAAACAATAATACTGTAGCCGCGCTGAAAAATCCGAATCGCCAGTAAAACTGGAAAATCTGAAACACCAACAGCACCCAGCTCAGAATTAGAAACTACAAGTGAATCACCGCGCTACAGCTCCAGCTCAGCACCACAGAACGAAGTTAACCCGATGTAAACAATAATAATGACGAAACTTGCCAACCATTGTGATGAGGCCAGGCTTTTATCACGGACCTGCAAAGACAGAGAACAGCGGATGCTACGGCAGAATCTAACATAACAGCGCCTAGTGATAACACTGAAACCACTGCAGCTAGTGCCTAAATTAATTTAAGATTTTTTTTTTTTAATAAACCAACAATAAAAACAACAAAAACAAAAGAATATTATTTAAAGTAAAGACACGTTTGCAACCTAATTGTAAACGCTAAAATTTTATTTTTAATAGAAATAAAAGTACCACTAACTAACTAACCGACTCGTGACTATCACAATCTAGGCTGCAGTATTATAATGGTGTAAATAACTCTATAAGCTATAAATTATTATACTTTCAGTTAGACTATTCTCTTTTTTTTATTATGTCCTCCTTGGTTTATCAATTATTATAATAGAAATAAAATACAATTATAAATAGAATAAAATTAGAAAGAAAAATAAAAATAAACTCATAATATAATAAAAAAAAATAAGAAGTTAAAAAAATCTTTTACATGTCTATGAAAGCTAGTGTGCTATTACACACCATCTAACTCATAAATGCTGAACTGCTGGTGTATAAAGCGATAAGAAAAACCACTTCCACAGACAGTCACATACTATCTTCGGTATGCCGTATAAGAGCCAGTCCACCGTCCTTGGTACCCTCACATCACAATTGAATTGAGCATTCCTTCATGGAATAGACTTCCCTTAGGAAATTTCGCTCGTTTCCATATGAGCTCAATTATTCATTCTAGTACCAAAACATCCACTCCTGTCCCAAGATCTTTCTTCAACCATCCATAACCACAAATAAGTCTTTCTTGTAAAAGAGTTTCTTGCTTCCAGATCACTGCATTCACTACTATTACTAAAACTCAGAGCAAAGCAAAGCACTTTCCAAAAACATACTGTCCAGAGGACAGTTAAAGAACAGCCATCACAATTCTTTCATTCCACTTAGCCTCTATGAAACTTATGTTCCTCATTATCCTAGCCAAATCCTCCTAAGCTTTTGTTTTTACTACAAGCACCGGAGTTTAAATCCAGCAAAGCTTCAGCGCCACTATAGCCAGGTTGTCATTGCCGATATTATACCAACGCACTAGTCCTGTATCTTGTTCAACTTCATTTGATTTGTTATCAGATTTGTTTTGCTGTTCTTACAATGGTCCATACGTCACTATTTGCTCTAAACATCGTGGTAAATATCCAATGCATAATTCCTGGATATCCTAAGCGAACACTAAGCATATTTTTACCGTAATGTCTACTTCAATAATCCAGTATCTGCCTACATTGCCAAATTTCTTAGTGAACACAAACCTCCCTCTAGTCCCACTCAAAATCAAGTAAAACCTTATTCACCTCAGGGACGAAGAGTGAAAATGGAGATAGGCGGTCACCACATACTAATACTCTGCTACACGACGATATTAGTGGTGATCTTTAATAATTTCCTGCATTTTTCGTTCACATTGCCATATACGAGCAAGAGCTGAATTACAGGCAGTAAAAGATGGACAGAATGAAGGGCTCCTCATGATCATTCAACGCTAACAGAGCTCATATCCAGTTAGAGCGCAATACTCAACTGCAACTGCAAGAGAGCTAATTACAGGACACTAAAACAATGCCCAACGTTTACTAAAGGCTTATGACACAAAACATCTATTATACTGCCTCAGACACGCACGTTTCTGTCACTGCCCCATTAGAATCCAGAGGAGTTTGTTGAAGGAGAGCAAACCAACTAATTGGCATACACCTAAGCCATCATGTAGCCTTGTTGTGAGTCCGCCATTAGGAATATCACATTACTCTGGGGAAGTCTGTTCTTACAAACTTGTATTCCTTAATTCTTCCAGTCATTCCTCTGAGATGAGTTATGTCTAGGAATATCCAGATGGATACATCTGCTGTATCTTGCACAAACTTGTATTCTTAATTTCTTCCATTCCATTCCTCTGACAGTCTGGTCTATATCAGATGGGATAACACTAGTGCCATCCCTAAATATAAAATCGATCTTACAAAGCTGGCAAGCAAATGTTTTATCGCATGCCTGCATTTCAATCTCCCATCAAGCCAATATAATCGCAGATGTACATGTAAGGTAAAGTGTCCCTTAAATACGCTCTTTAGTGTGATCAGTCCGCCTTATTTAGTTTTAAACTACTATTCATTAGGGTCACACCAAAGCAATTAATTCGTCTAAAGACGATATGTCTACTCTATTGGTGGATAGAGTAATTTTCAATGCCCTGTGGCGGTAATGTTCGCATCCTAGTCATTATGTGAACACTTATGTTAACACAATAAGAAAAGTTTTTAACAGGAACCGATAATCTATTACGTATATTTTTTTCAATACATTACAGACAGGAACTCGCGTAACAACAGCACAGCAGTTACAACAAGAACATCGAATTTCAGCACTATCCCTAAAGAAGACCTACCTTAAACCACAATTCAAGAAACATTTGAACAAGAATAACGATAATTCTTACACTTGTTATCCATATAGGCAAGGCACTCACGGTTTTGCACGGTTTTTTTTTTATAAGAGAACACACCTTTTAATTTTAATATTGTAAAAATATATTTTTTTTTTATTGTTTCCATCTTTTGTTTGTTCTCATGAATATGGGAATCAGGTAGAACTGTTTTCACGGTTTCAGTAAATTTTTTTTAAAATATTTTACGCTTTCGATGAGTTATAAACGAACTCATTGAAAAACAGCTGCAAAAAATATTTTAAAAAGATATAAAAATTTTATTTCTCTTCTCTTCATCTTCATGTTCATTTTTTTTTTCAACAAAAACAAATTATAACTACACTTAAAATAAAACGATTATACAAATTAAAATAAAATTAATTACAAACAAAATAACATTATTTAATAAATTAAAAAAAAAAATGGCAAATAAATTAAGTGAGAGCATTATTTTTAAGGCACAACTAAGAGAAATCTAAAAAATATACATGAAGGTGGTTTTTTATACTGGTCAATAAGATTTTAGATTTTTTGTTTTTTTGTTTTTTTGTTTTTTTTAACTTAATAACATGAAGATGAAGAAGAAGAAGAAAACTAGAAATATTTTATATCTTTTATAAAGATATTTTTTTGCAGCTGTTTTTCAAATGAGTTCGTTTTATGAACTCATCGAAAGCGTAAAATATTTTTAAAAAAAATTTTACTGAAAACCGTGAAAAACAAGTTCTACCTGAATACCCTAAATTCATGAAAGAACAACAAAAGATGGAAACAATAAAAAAAAAAATATTTTTACAATATTAAAATTAAAAAGTGTGTTTCAT
>QOCX01000107.1:69769-109914 GCA_005959815.1 Sarcophaga bullata
ATGAGCTCTGTTACGTTTGAATGATCATGAGGAGCCCTTCATTCTGTCCATCTTTTACTGCCTGTAATATCAGCTCTTGCTGATATATGGCACATGTGACGAAAAATGCAGGAAATTATCAAAGATCACCACTAATATCGTCGTGTAGCAGAGTATTAGTATGTGGTGACCGCCTATCTCCATTTTCACCTTCTTCGTCCCTGAGGTGAATAAGGTTATACTTGATTTTGAGTGGGATAGAGGGAGTTTGTGTTCACTAAGAAATTTGGCAATGTTAGGCAGATACTGGATTATATTGAAGTAGACATTACCGGTAAAAATATGCTTTAGTGTTCGGCTTAGGATATCCAGGAATTATGCATTGGATATTTACCACGATGTTTAGAGCAATAGTGACGTATGGGACCATTGTAAGAACAGGCAAAACAAATCTGATAACAAATCAAATGAAGTTGAACAAGATACAGAGACTAGTGTACGTTGGTATAATATCGGCAATGACAACCTGGCCTATAGTGGCGCTGAAAGCTTTGCTGGATTTAACTCCGGTGCTTGTAGTAAAAACAAAAGCTATGGAGATTTTGGCTAGGATAATGAGGAGACATAAGTTTCATTAGAGGCTAAGGTGAATGAAAGAATTGATGGCTGGTTCTTTAACTGTCCTCTGGACAGTATGTTTTTGGAAAGTGCTTTGCTTTGCTCTGAGTTTTAGTAATAGTAGTGAATGCAGTGATCTGGAAGCAAGAAACTCTTTTACAAGAAAGACTATTTTGTGGTATATGGATGGTTGAAGAAAGAATCTTGGGACAGGAGTGGATGTTTTGGTACTAGAATGAAATAATTTGAGCTCATATGGAAACGAGCGAAAATTTCCTAAGCGGAAGTCTATTCCATCGAAAGGAATGCTCAATTCAATTTGGATGTGAGGTACCAAGGACGGGGTACTAGGCTCTTATACGGGCATACCGAAGATAGTATGTGACTGTCTGTGGAAGTTGGTTTTTCTTATCAGCTTTATACACCAGCAGTTCAGCATTTATGAGTATAGATGGTGTGTAATCAACATAGCTTTCATAGACACTGTAAAAGATTTTTAACTTCTATTTTTTTTTATTATAATTTATGAGTTTATTTTTATTTTTCTTTCTAATTTTGATTCTATTCTTATAAATTGTATTTTATTTCTATTTATAAATAATTGATAAACCAAGGAGGACATAATAAATAAAAAAAAGGAGAATAGTCTACTGAAAGTATAATAATTTAATAGCTTATAGAGTATTTACACCATTATAATACTGCAGCCTAGATTGTGATAGTCACGAGTCGGTTAGTTAGTTAGTGGTACTTTTATTTTCTATTAAAAATAAAATTTTAGCGTTTCAAATTAGGTTGCAAACGTGTCTTTACTTTAAAACTAATATTCTTTTTGTTTTTGTTGTTGTTCTTATTGTTGGTATTAAATTAAAAAAAAAAAAATCTTAAAATTAAATTTAGGCACTAGCTGCAGTGGTTTCAGTGTTATCACTAGGCGCTGTTATGTTAGATTCTGCCGTAGCATCCGCTGTTTCTGTCTTTGCAGGTCCGTGATAAACAGCTGTGGCCTCAATCACAATGGTTGGCAAGTTGTCATTATTATTGTTTACATCGGGTTTAACTTCGTTCTGTGGTGCTGGAGCTGGAGCTGTAGCCGGTGATTCACTTGTAGTTTCTAATGTCTGAGCTGGTGCTGTTGGTGTTTCAGAATTTTCCAGTTTTACTGGCGATTCGGATTTTTCAGCAGCGGCTACAGTATTATTGTTTTCACTGACATCAATTTTAGGTGGTGTGGTTTCAGGAACTGCTTGTGTATTGCCTTCACTGACTGCAATTTTGGGTGGTGCGGCTTCTGGAACTGCCTGTGTATTGCCTTCATTTGTTTCAGTTTTAGGTTGTGCGGTTTCTTGTGGCGCATTGTTTTCATTGCCTTTAGTTGCTGCTGTATCACGTACCGGTGTTGATGCCTTAGAACCTCGTGGTGATGGGGTACGTGATACAGAACTTCTGGGTGTAGCACCTTTTGGCACATTCAGGCCATGAGCTTTTTTATCCAATAAAACTGATGTGGCTTGTGGTGAGGCACTGCCAGATTTTTTAATGCTTTCAATTTTTTCATTC
The DNA here is from genome assembly GCA_005959815.1 of Sarcophaga bullata. Classification (NCBI taxonomy): domain Eukaryota; kingdom Metazoa; phylum Arthropoda; class Insecta; order Diptera; family Sarcophagidae; genus Sarcophaga; species Sarcophaga bullata. The sequence goes on from QOCX01000107.1 coordinate 71,927, forward strand.
AATTCCTGGCGTATTTCCTGAATGGGCTTAATAAGAAATATGGGCACATCATCGTCACGTCTTTGGAATAGCATTTCACCTTCAAATTCAACCAGCTTGTGTTTACGTGCTCTCAAGAGAATGCCGACTACTTTGTCCGAAATATAATTGTAAATCTGTTTGAAACAAAAGAATAGAGAAGATGAAATAAATTCAAGCTTTACTAAACTGCCAGCTAACATACATTGAATAGTTCTCCGAAGGGTATAACACGCATAGTGGGCTCATCTTTAACATTGTAGCCTTCAGAGTCAATAATCTGACAAAGTTCCAACATTTCTTTCAGCACGTGCATGTTAGCCTTTTGTCCACGCATCTCTGTTAAACTGCCCGCCAAAGGTCTGCAGAATTATTTTCAATTAGTTTCTGAAATCGCTTGTTCTGATTCGTTTAAATATTCTCTACTTACTTGCCATATTCATCTTTTGAGAATGAGGGCTTTGGAGATGCCCTACCATCCGTTTGAGAAAATGGATTTAATAGCTGCGACTGTTTATGCTGATCAACCTGTTGGTTAAACATGGCCACTTTGGAGGACAGCGGTGAATCCTGCAAGAAAAAAAAGAAAAGGAATTCAAATGAAATCATTTGGTTTCAATATAATCAGTTAGGATTACTTTATTCATTGTTTATGGATTTTGCAAAAAAATCTGTTTTTTTTTTTTGAAGGGAAACTGAAAATTTTGAAAATTTTATGAATTTTACACGAGGTACAGACAATATACAAATTTTTTATTTTTGAATTTTGAAATGAATATCAAATAATTGACAATGTCTAGAAATATTAAAAAAAAAAAAGAAAATTAATCTGTTCGTTTCAATTAGGCATCAAAAAATGTAGACATAAGCAGTAACTGTACGCAGTGAAACTCCAACTCAAAGAGGACCTTCCGAAATTTGACAGTTAATAACGGTCATCTTGTTGTAGTTACAACTGTCAAATTAGTTGCCGTTTCATTAGCCAGTTTTGCCGAATCACTATGGGCCACCATAGACATTACGGCGCTACTTGCCACACAACTCATGTCACATTGGATGTTCTGCACGAATGATTCAAGAACATGAACATCTGATATGCAAGTGATGTGAATTCGCCAACGAGCCGCCGTTAGACTTTTTGTGGAATTTTTCTACGTCGTACATGTATGTATGAGTATTTGCTAACATAAATTAATCAAAATTAAATTAACAAAAAATATTCTTTTAATTCTCGATTGGCTATCCTTCCCTTTGCCTCAACCAAAATAATATATGTTTGCTTTAAAATGTGCATACATTTTTTGATTTTAATTAAAATATTTCTTGAATGATGCTGCCAAAAAATGATGTTGACTTTTAAGTATGAACATAAACTGTTATATCTTGTGGGTGTGGGTTTCTTAGTTTATTAAGCATTCGGAAATCAAAAAAAAAGGTTTTTTAATATTTTTCCTTGAAATTTAAAAATTTTGTTTGGTGATTATGCAGAAAATTAAAATGATTCATACTGTAAATAAACAAAAAAAAAAAAAAAAATAATAATACGTATGTACTCTTTAAGTTTGTTGACAATTCTATTTATAAATGCATGCATATGGGTGTTTCCATAATTTTTAAAAAATTTTTGAAATTTTTAAGTAACTTTCAATAACTTTTTTTGGTTGTATGCGTACAGGGGGTAGGAAATAGAAATTCATTATTTTTCCTATAAAATAACTCGCACTGTGTTCGGAGCGCATTATATAAGCTAGCGTTAGAAAAATAAAATCCAACTCTCGAGCCCGTGGTTCAAACCCCAGCCCAAAAACATCTCGAACAAAAAAAGAAAAATACATATTTCCTTAGGCGACTTCCGCTCAGCAGTCCTCTGACAAAATCTCTGAGGGTAAATAAAATTGCAATGTAAAATTTACAGAGTAATCTGTTGCGAATTCATTGCTAATTTGATTTAGGAGATCCTGAGCAGTGCTATGGTATCAGAGCTTCTTCTAATTCTTCCGAATTAGGACTTCATTTTTTCCTTTCTTGCTCTGTTTCTATAGCGATGGTTTAACCATTCTTATGATTGTTTTACTGTTCGCTCAGTACAGAGTAATCTGTTGCAAATTCATTGCTAATTTGATTTATTCCTGAGCAATGCTATGGTATCTGAGCTCCTTCTAATTCTTCCGAATAAGGACTTCATTTTTTCCTTTCTTGCTCTGTTTCTATAGCGATTGTGTAGCCATTCTTCTTACGATTCTTTTTACTGTTCGCTCAATATAGAGAAATCTGTTACGAATTCATTGCTAATTTGATTTATGAGATCCTGAGCAGTGCTATGGTATCTGAGCTTCCAGTTGTGTGTTAATTATGTCGATTACATTTCAGCAGAAACTGACTTGCACTAGATACAACATTTGTTTCGGGATACATTTTCAATTTTTCGAAATCACAATATTTACCTAAGTGGACGTATACGAATAGGGTCGTTTCTAAGGAGCTTCTTGTCTTTAAATTTAAATAAAACAAAGCCTGTGTGACATTTCAACCAAAATGTTTTATTCATTTAAAAGAGGCATTATGTGTGGAATATAACATCGTTTAAATACCCACCACGACTTCTGGAGTGGAGTGCATTCGAAGTGACTAAGTTAGATCTCATTTGGATTGGTGTCGAACTAAATTTGAGAATTTTGTTTCTTTGTGAACCCATTCATCCAGAAATGGGCCTTACTGCCACTGAAGACATCTGTCCATGAAAATTGTGGTCAGTTTTCCAACTGCTTTAGAGCTGACTGAATAAATGACAACCAATTTAACCGATGTAGCTTCAAAAATATGTTATGTTATGTCGTTATGAAACTGTCAAAAGTCGTAAGTCCCTGTTGGAACACACTTTATGTGTGGAATGATTAGATGGATGACGAAATCAATATCAAGCTTTTGTGTTTTCCAAATTTATTACAATTCTTATAAGAAATAATGCCCATTTGTCTCCAAATAGCTATTGGCATGACACTTTCTATTATTAATTATGAAGGCCATAAAACTTTTTACCATAAATATTGTTTTTAAAAATTTATTTTTAATTTTAATGTCCAATAAATAATTTTTCAATTAAGTTTCTATTTAAAACAAAATTAATTTATCATTATTATTATTAAATTAATGCAGTTGATCAAATTGATTTTGAAAATCAAATCAAATTCTATTTAAAATGCCATGCATCTTATTTCTTTGCACTTTAGACATCATAACTCAGACAAATGCCTAGTGATGGTTGGTGGTGGTGGCAACGGCAAATGTTTTATCATAAATTTTGTTTCTTTTTTTGTTTTTGTTATTTGTATATTATTTATGAAAAATTAAGGAAATAAACTTTTAAAATATTTCTCTATCCTTTCTGGCTTTTAGCAATGATCTTGGTTAGAAATAAACGGCCTTCAGAGATATTGCCTCACGCTAAGCATATTAAAAATACTTTTTTGGATGCGTTTTTACAAAATAATATTTAAGACTGAAGAAAAAAGAATTCTTAGCTTCTGAACTAATACTATGTAAACTCCAGATGGCTCTCTATGTATAGCTAGTAGTGTCGGTAGTGATTTTTCCCCATTTATATTGATTTTCCTCAAAGAGCACTTTGTACGAATTGAATTTGAATTCCCATTTAAAAAAATCTGCATAAATTTATGAGTATTTTAAGTTTCTGTTATATTTTTCAAACTATTTACTCTTTAACATTTAAGCCTATCTCTTTAGTCAGGATTAGAACCTAGCTGTTTACACCACCCATGTTCTAAGCGTTAATTTTATCATCCTTAAGTGGCGGAACCTAAAAAATAAAAAATATTTCTTTCGAAGCCTCCCTTTCAGCAGTTTTTTTAGGTCCCGCTACTCATGAATAAAACTAACACACACAGCATGAGTGATATGAGAAGCTTGGTTGTAATCCTGACTAAATGATTGTAAGGACCAATTAAGTAAGTAAAGGTATAACCCATCGCAGAAATTTGTTTTGGAAGAAATTAGAGAAGTTTGTTTAGAATAAAGATTTCTTATAAAAAATATGATTGATATCTCTGAATGATGAGCGCATTATAATCCGACTGACTAGAAGATAGCTTCAGAAAATTTTGTGATTTCGGTTTGTCTATTGGGACAAAGAGATTAGTAGAGCAATAGGGGATCACTTGCTTGCGGTTAAATTCTGCAAAGTGTTTAATGGCCATTACTTTTGACTGAAGTCTAAGAGGCGGAGTGATATCTTAAGGCAAGACATATCTTCGGAGATAATTCTACGGCCTACCTTATTCAGAAGCTAAGAACCGTCGTGTTGACTTCCAGTGAGTTCCAATAAGTATTTCTATAACCCTTGAAACTATTCAAACTTTTTTAAGTGCTTGTTTTCTTTTTCTCCGTTCGTTAAATAATGAATTCACTTTGAATACTGATTGCTATGACATCGAATTTGATCGAAAAATAAAAACAAAATTTTACGACTCGCGACTCATTTCGTTTTTGTTTACAAACATACCAATTTCGTTAATAAAACATGCCAAATTAAATCAAGATTATATAAATTAAACGTTTAAATCATTTAATCTGTAAACAATAACAGAAAACAAAAAAAAAAAAAGAATTTTTGTTTTCAAATTGATTGATTTTTAAGAGCCAATTTTACTTTTTATCATAGCAGCCAGATCATTTCTGTTTTCCCTAAGCATGAATGAATTTAAAAGTTTATAAATAGATTTGAAAATCAATAAAAAAAAAATAATAATAAACAAAAAATTGGCAACAAAATATAAATTAAAACATAATATATTAGCGGAAATTCAAATGTAATTGAATACTTTAGAAAATGAGAACATTATCTCTGAGAAATTATTAGTTGTTGCTAGGGAATTAATTTTACTAATAGGTAGCCCTACTGTAAATTGATCTAAGGCAATAGTTGCTATAAGCTTTTTAAAATTAAGTTAATATAATTATAGATATTCGTTTGACCGCAGTAGTTTTTTTCTCTCTTTAATTTACATTTATTTTGATTTAATTATTTCTTTTTTATTAAAATTAAAAGTTTTTTTTATTTGGTTTTTTATTTATTTAAAGGAATCCATAAGTCATCATTCCTCTGGTAAAAACTCTGAGAATAAATAAAATGAAATTTCTCAAATGTATTCACCGTAACAATTAACACTTATAACATGGCTGGTGTAAGAAGCTGATTTGTAATCCTAGCTAAAGACCAATGTAACGACCAATCAAGTGGGTAAGTAAATAGAAATTTTGAATTCAAATTAAAATAAATTTAAATTAAATAAAAAAGCAACTGCGGTCAAACAAATGTCTATGACTGTATATAACAAAATAATTTGTTTCTTCTTAATGTTGCTATTTTATTTAATTTTCTTTTTTGCAAATGTTTTATTATAAATCAAATGAAATTCCTGAAATATTTTGCTTTTGAACAAATAATTTTTCCGTATTCAAAAAAAAAAAAGAAATTTTTTTTCTTTATGCGGCTGTCGCCGAAACACTTGACCATTTTATATCAATTCAATTTTGTTGTGCTTTGTGCTCTGCTATTTACATACCTACATATATCAAAAACATAAAGAAATTTATATTGAGATCTCTAGTTCTTCTGATTTTTATTGAATTAAAATATTTTCGTATTCACCGCCATGTTAAATTGTATTTGCCAAGAGAAAAAAGAAGCAAAAGATAGAATATGTTTTCGTTACAAATTCGCCACTAATTTTTCTTTATTTTATAATTGATTTCATTTTATATCGTAGAAATATATTTTAAATTATATATACAGTATAATGGAATAATCTCCCCCTTCTTAACCTGTTTAAAATTTACTTTTTTTTTCTAAAAATTAGAATCCCCACAGCACATGCAGGGGTGCCTGTCGCATGAGTTCATGCAAAAGAGCCTCTAGGATCGAATAGTCATTTACAAATAGGGCTATAAACACATTTGACGCACGCAAATTCCGAGCACCAAGATTTTGTAAATCAATATTAAATTCTAATACTGTTCTAAGCCTATTTTCAATGCATTTTATTGTATTGACAGCACTAATCCAAGATCAAAAATAAAAATTTGCTTAAATGCCCAGTAACATTCTTAAGACTTATTCATGAGCTGTTTTTAAAATAATCACTTCCATGTCCACGCATTTACGCGATTTTTGATAGGTTGCTGCGCAGCATTTGACGCGTCGTTTGTGTTTATAGCATAACGCATATTTAAAGTAGAAAATGAATCACCCACGATAATCCCAAGTAATCGCATTGCGTTAAACTAAGACAAAACCAACTTGAAGCAGATTTATTAGGAGATTTTGGTTTTGTGGTCGTCATCTTATGACGCAAGCTTTTTCTTTGATCTATTTTCCATACTGGTATTCTAGGGAATTGTAGAGTGGAAGTACTGGCTAGTCGCGATACAACTTTCGAACTCTAAGGTGAGTTCTCTACATTGGGAACTCTTTTGAAGATCGTTAGCTTGTAATTGTTAATGTAGTTATGGATTCTGTTAACGCCATCCATAAAGCGTTGCATCGGTTGCAGACAGAACAGTGCAGCAAACTATGACGAAAACTGTGTTGATCTGTCCAAAGTCCAAAGAATTACGTGTAGTATGATTGTTGGACTCATTGCTAGACATTATATTATGGGTACTCATGCAAAATGTATTGGTCTTGGACACATCGAAAAAGGCTTTTTCAGTAGCCATAGAGACGAGAAAGAGTAGGAAACTTAGCGTCAACTGAAGGAAAAAAGCTCTTACGGTTTGAACGCTTTGAACGTTAATGGATATTAGAAGTCTAAGTCCTTTCTTCAGAAACATCGAATGATTTCGAGACTAGCGTAAAGGCATTTATGCAGTATCCTATTTACCTGACTATCTTATTTATCAATCACAAGCAACAATTTATCAGACTTTGTTTCTGTTTTTTTGTCACCCACTGTATGCCAATATTAAATAAGACTCTTTCGATCAAAGACCTGTTGGCCTGAATACGAAAAAGCCAAAAAAATTTATCACACGCTTACATGTGGTCAAAAAAATATTTAATTTTTGTATTCACTTGGCTTTGACCGTCAACGAGGTTGAAAAGCGTGTGTGACGCTATATGAGAGTATGTGTATGTGTGTGTGTGTATTGGTCTAAATGGCGTCGTTTTTCTTTTAGCCGGTATTTTCAGAATTTCCTTTTTGCCTTAATATACGTTTCCTTCTTCTTTTTACGGTTGCATATGCCAAAGTCGTAAACATACACTGCTTGGCTAAATGCGACAAGTTAATACGGTCGATTTCTTATTCGAAAGGGGACTGAGCATTAATTTTTCGTCTGATAATGTTGCCAGGCGTACATAAGACAGCTAAGACAAGTGATTCTTAAAAGAAAAATTTTCAAATTTTAATTTATAAACGTGAATACATATCAATAATATATTCGTATACATACGTCAGCATAGTTTAGATTTTGTTAATGATTTAAAGAAAATATTTGGAAATATTTGCGTATATTTAATACGCAAATAAATTATTCAAATTATAAAACATTCTTTTGAAAAATATTTCAAAAAAAAAATTCAATTAAAATACTTTCTATCAATTTTGTTGAAGAACTTTTATTGGGTTTTTTCGAATTAAGGAATGTTTTAATGTTTTAAGATAGAAAAGAAAACTAATAATATTTATATCGGGTCTTCCAATACAGGCTTTCGAACTTTGCCATTTGATAATGAACTTTGAAGCCACATCTGTCAAATTAGTTGTCACTTATTCAGTCTGTTTTGACAAATCCTTCTTTTTTGTGCCACAATTTTTATTGCCAATTATCTTCAGGGGCATTGTTAGTCTATATCTCATTGAGAACAATGTTGACCAGGCCGTCACTGTCAATGACGAGCGCTATAGGTTTTTTGACCTACATTGTTTGATGTGGTCATCAACATGTGGTTTCAACAGAACGACACCTGCTTGCCAAACAGCTCATACCACATCGGATATTTTGCACTTGCGATTTGCGGGATAGTTCATTCATAGCCTCCTAGGTCGCAGAATTGTTCCTGTTAGACACTTTCTTGTATGGTCTCCTTAAGTCCCAGTTGTATGCGAATAAGCCACAAACCACACCAGTTCTCAAAGCCAACATAACAACATATGCCATGGGTCAAATTCAGCCAAAATTATGACTTTATCCAATAACGCCAAATATCTTAGGATCAAATTGGACAGCAAACTAAACAGCTCTTTATTGTTGTAACGTCTCTTTATTGTTGTAAGAGAGACATAGTCATACACTGGGGTAGCAACCCTAAAAATGTATACTGGCTGTGAGACTTTGTAATCAAACCAACTCTCTTCTACCGAACCGTGGTCTTAGTTTAAAAAAATCTTAAATTCTGAACTTAATTTACGTCTTCATAAGACGCTTTAAAACAAGACCTTTCACAGTCTTAATGATGAGAATGCTGTTAGTAATCGAGGAACTGCGGTTTCTGCTCCTATATTTGTAGGAAATATTGAATTATCAAGTTCGGTCATGTCCGCATAGCTTAGGAACTATTTAAATAAGGCTAGTCTACAGCGTTTTGAAATAATTGGGTCAAGTGAATATGCTCGTGGCCAAAACAGCATTAATAATCAGGACGGTGTTTCTATATGTTTCATAGAATTTGAAAAGTAGGAGCTGTTGGATCCCAATGCTTGAAACCAGAAGTATCCAGACTTTCTTTCTACCTAATATTCATTTACCGTTAGGAAAATGTCCATACTATTGTCAATGTTATGNNNAAGATGTAATAGGCCTCAATCAGTTTTGTGCCCATATGTGTATATAATTTAAAATTCCGTTATTTTTTTTTCTTTGAACAAGACAAGACTCTTGTCGGAAAACTTTTCATATTTTTAAAATATTTAATATACCGGCAACTGTTCTCATTCTGATTGTCATCAACTGTTCATGTCTTGCAGTGGCAAAAGAATGTCACGCTTCTAAACCAGTCTTATTTTGGGTTCTTTTAATTTGAATTTCTTTTCTAAATATTTAACAGCTTTGAACCAATAAATTATACCGTACATCACTGGTATAAAATGCCACAAAAATATGTTAAATAGTGGTAATTTGTGGTAAATCAAGTAGAAGTTGTAACATTAAATGCTTGCAACATTTGCAACACGTTTCCAGATAACTTGCTTGAGCTATATTTTTGTGTATTTTTTATTTTTTTTTTTTTTTGTAAAAGTAGAATAAGTGATAAAGACATTAATTTAAAACACAATTTATAGGAAATTGCATGATAAAATTCATTTAGAGTGACCAGATAAAAAATTATCGAAATTGTAAATAACGGCTATAGGATTCTGTTGCACTTAATTTTTTGTTTTGAATTATTATAACCGTGGAATATCAGCTAATTTCTATCACCGGTGTAGAGAAAGTTTTCGTATCACTCTTCTTGATAATTAATTACCTTAGAAAACCCCTACAAATGTTAAAGTTTTTTTCATTTCTACCATACAATAAAATGAAATTTTTCCACACACAAACTAATTTCACAGACCTTTGCAACTATCCATATATCCACAATAATATTTGGTAGTGCTGATGGGAAAATCTTTTCTAATAAAACAATGGGAGAAATGCATAATTTGATGATAAAATATGTTTTGGGAAAATGGGGAAAAAGAAATAATTTCATGAACAAAATGTATCTGAAATATGTACACATTCACAGCGGGCAAAATACAAAAATTTGTTTCGTTTTAAATTATGAAAATAAATTAAAAAGAAAACAATTTTTTTAAAAGTTATTTGTGTCATTGCAGACATTATTTGTTAAAAATTAATTAATTAGAAAGAAGAAATAAAAAGTTTCCAAATGTAACTTCCCTTTAAGCCGATCATACGAATCACTAAACTTACTTACTTAATGTTTTTATTGTACCACTGTCTCCCACAGAATTTAGGATAAACACTCTTAGGTCGTATAGTGCCAATTGTAATACCACATTTATCCTTTTTCTCCTAGGTTCGGAATTTCTGTTGAATTAACTTACACTACTAATGTCAAATCGTCTATAAAGTAGACTCATGGCATCTTTTTCTCAGCCTACATAGTGCTGGTCATATACCAAATAGGTGGAGAACAGTTTCCTACTCTTCCTTATCTCTGCAGTTCTTGCAAAAAACATTTGTCAAGTATCCAACACTGAGCACCTATATTACAGTGTTTAGTTAAAACTCTGACAATCATACTTACTGTACTCTTTTAGAGTTCAAATAGACTTACAGAGAGCCCTTTTACCTTCTTTGTATTGGCTTGTTGAGTCATTCTACATGTTGACACACTCCCTGACTGCATTGTCAATTTTTATTGTACCCCTGTCTCCCACAGAATTTAGGATAAACACTCTTAGGTCGTATAGTGCCAATTGTAATACCACATTTATCCATTTTCTTCTACTCTCGGAATTTCCGATGAATTAACTTAGACTACTAATGTCAAATCGTCTATAAAGTAGACTCATAACACCTTTTTCACAGACTACATAGTGCTGGTCATATACCAAATAGGTGGAGAAAAGTTTCCTTCCCTTCCTTATCTCTGCAGTTCTTGCAAAAAACAGTGTCTGACAATCATACTTACTGTATTCTTTTAGAGTTCAAATAGATTTTTAGTGAGCCCTTTAACCTTCTTTGCTTGTTGAGTCATTCTACACGTTTACACACTCCCTGCCTGCATTGTCAATTATAGACTAGCAGGTCTTTAAGGTAATAAAGGGGACTTACTCACTTACTTTGATTGATCATTACGAACCTTTAGTTAGGATAACAATCTAGCTTCTCATACCACCCATTTAGTGTAGCAATTTAATTTCGAATACGAAAGACAGATTTGAGATACTCTTCATGGCCATTTCGTTTCTCTGAGAGATTTTGCCAGAAATCTGCTAAGAGGAAGTCGCCTAAGAAATGTTTTTTCATTTTGTTGGAGATATCTGATCTGGGGTTTGAACCGAGGCCAACACGCTAACTACTAGACTAGGACGACTGTAAGCGCACGATAAGTCTGCTCAAATTCCACAACAGTACGCTCATTGCGTTACGTTGCTTTATGAACACTCATGCAAGAAGCTTTCAGTTCGCGTGCAAGGCGAATGACTTTAGAAGTTGCAGAGATGAAGAAATAAAAACCAGCTTGATGTCTACCATATAAACGATTTGAATAATCTGTCACTAAGGGATGCCATCAGATTCCATTCAGAATAGTCAAGGGGTAATAAATAACGATGGTTGGTATTATAATCAGTCTTCACCTATCTATCTGTTACCGTATAATTGATGCTTGTGATATTCATTTGACTCAGTTTTTTTGTTACCAAAATGTGAGTAGAATTGAAATTGAATGACAGGACTACGACTATGTTAAATAGTATTTGATTTATTAATAAAATTAATAATAGTCCCCTCTTTAGAAAAGTTTTTTTTTGTTTTTCTTGTTTTTTCAAACCTCTTAAAAGCTTTTATTGAATGAACTTTAACACCCACTGTTTGAAATTGAATAGAAAAGGTTTTTAAGCAGAGATATGCTACATAAACAAATAAATTAAATTTTTCATGGCATTTCTAACGGTTTATTTGATTTAATTTTTGATATTTTTTTTGAAAGTTTTATGAATAATATTTTTTTCTTTTTTATTTTTTTTTCTTAAACTTACCACCACAAAACGTAAAGCACCCAATTCATGTGATACATCCATGTTTTATTGTTTAAATAATTTAAAATTTTATTTGTATAAATTTTTTTATTTGTGTTATGGAGGGCTTTTTCGGTTTTTGTTTGTTTTTTTATTTTTAACTGTTTTTTATTTAAATAAATGCAGTTTTATGAAGCAATAAAATAAATTTTAAAATTTATTTGAATTTTCTTTTGTTAAGATTTTATTTTATTTTATTTTAAATTTTTTTTTTTTTTTTGCTTAACTATAATAATGGATTTTTGTTTTTTTTTTGTTGACGCTTATTTTCTTAATGATCTGTTCGCAGTTTAACAACAGTTTACAGTGTTACGAAGCGTTTGAAACAATAAACGGTAGTGTTTAATGGTTTAAAAGCAAAAGCGTTAACGGTTAACGTTATAAAATATTTTTATAAAATATTATTGCATCACGTTTTCTTTTGTTTTTTTTAATAATTTATGTAATTTGTTTGCTTGTTTGTTTATTTGTTTTTAATACAATACAATTATAATTGATTAAATTTGTTTTCTTCTTTTTGTTTTCCTTCGCTTAAAGGTTTTAATAATTTTTTTGTAAAAAATTTTTTTGTTTAAAAATTCCCGTTAATGATTTATAACTTCTCTCTTTGAGGCTTTCTTTCAAATGATGGCTTTTTTTAATTTCTTTGGGTTTTTATTATTTTTTTTTAATAAATTTTAATGTTGAAAAAATTCATTCAAAAATCTTGCCTTATTTCCGTTTTTTTTTACGTATTTTTTTTATTAAAATTTTTTATTTGTTTTCTTTAAAAATTTCACGTGCTTGACTTTTTTCTTTTTTTTTTTTGTTTTATTTGAAAATTTTTTTTTTTTATTTATTTATTCAACCGCTTATTTTCGTCGTTTGTGTTCCTTCGCTTAAGGTTTTAATAATTTTTTTTAAAAAATTTTTGTGTAAAAATTCCCGTTAATGATTTATAACTTCTCTCTTTGAGGCTTTTCTTTCAAAAGATGGCTTTTTAATTCTTTTGGGTTTTTATATATTTTTTTAATAAATTTTAATGTTGAAAAAATCATTCAAAAATCTTGCCTTATTTCCGTTTTTTTTACGTATTTTTTTTATTAAAATTTTTTATTTGTTTCTTTAAAAATTTCACGTGCTTGACTTTTTCCTTTTTTTTTTTTGTTTATTTGAAAATTTTTTTTTTATTTATATTCAACGCTTATTTTTCACAAAAATATAAAATAAAATATTTAAAATGTGGTGTATGTGTAGCCAACAACCACTTCTTTTCCGTTTGATTGCCGGGACAAAAGTGAGCAGTTCTTTTATAAACTTTTTATTTTTATACCGTAAAGATCTTTTTTTTCTTTCTGCTTCTGTTTTTTTTTCTGGTTCTTTAAACAAAAGATCATCTAATACACATAGTGTATGTAGATAGATTGGTTTAGTGGTTAGTTTGTTTCTTTTCTTTTCGTTCTCTTTGTTTTAAATGCATTTGGCGGCTTTCTCTTTAGTTTCTGCATACTTATAGTATCTAACTTATCTTGTAGATACTTTAGCTTTGTACATCTTTGAAATACCATTAACATGAATATTCAATTCTTTACTGCATGTACAGTGAATGCTAGTGCAAATCGTATAAGAACATATGCATTTTAATTAGTGTCATCTAATAACACAAAACCGTACTAAGTTGTATATTTTTGTGTGGCAATTGTAATTTTAAAACAAAATTTTATTACATTTTTACACTCCTTTAGTCAAGATTAGAACATAGCTTCTCACATCGCCCATTTTGTGTGCATTAATGCATTAGTGGCTATACCTATAGTTTTTCTTCCTTTTGAGAAATTGCAATAATAATACGTTCATGAGTAAAACAGTGGCATGATTATTTGAATCCAAGTGGAAATAATATGATTTTGAGGTATCCAGCGTGTAGCCAGCACCTTGTAACCTTCGACTGCTTTTTGTTTCGGTGTATAAAACCACCCTTTCGTCACAACAAAATTGATCAACCGCAGTGTCACGGAGAAGCACTTGACCAAGATTTAAGCGATTAGAACATCGATGGATTATATACTCAATTGGTCATTACAACTCTTTTAATCAGGATTACGACCCAGCTTTTCACACCACCTAGCTTGAGTGTGTTAACTTTACCCATGATTAGCGGTACCTACAGTTTTCGGTCATCTCCAAATGACAGATTTTTAAGAAAATTTTTCATGGCAATTTTATTTACACTCCAATTTTTACTGACGAGTCTGTTGTCATAGCTCATGGGCTCCTAGTGAAGCGTTTACCATACTGGCTTCGTGTTATCAACTTTAAGCTTAAAAAATTATTAAAAATTCAATACAAATTAAAAAAAAATAGGTAAACATTTACTTGATCTTTGTTGTACGATTTTCACTGACGGTCACTGTGCATGCCTCACTATTCGTCTTCCTCATCTTTTCTGGTATTACACAGCTATGAGCACTTTGCATTGGCGCTCGTTAGATTTTTCTGCATTTTTTCTGTTTTCTTTTTATCGTATATTTTCAAAATATTTCCTTAAGATTTCGTTTCAACTCAATTACAGTCACGAAAAAATTTTAAACATTCCTATTTAATTATGTAGGAACATGAAAGTTCGGGTGATTTATTTTCCTCTTTTTCCCATATCCTGCAAAATTCAGATTCGCGATAGCGATTTAAAATTACAATGTTGAGTGAGGAGTTCCAGTACCCATTTCACGTTTTGCTTATTACGCTGTAGCAGCTTGGTAATTGTACCACCATCGATTGATGGCCAAAGGATCGTAACCACGACACTTTTCTCTTTCCCATCTTTCGATGGGCTACAATTACATCATTAATCGAGTAAGAACACTGTTAGGAGACCCAACAGAGGTTGACTTAGCACTCGAGACTTACCCCAGATTGATTCAATCACACTCTTTATAAATCGCGCAAAATTGGTTACAAATGAACCCGGTGGGGGAATGGACCTGTCATCAAGGATTGTTGGACATTAGCAGAGATATCTGTAACGGAACTTATATAGACGCTGAAGCTATTATCTTTACCATCAACCAAAAAATGCAAGTGATTGACCAAAAAATGCAAGTCATTTACCAAAAAAGCAAGTCATTGACCAAAAATGCAAGTCATTATCCAAAAATGTAAGTCAACATCCAAAAAATGCAAGTCATTGACCAGTAAATGCAAGTCATCGTCAAAAAATATGCAAGTCATCACCCGAAAAAATGCAAGTCATTGACCAAAAATTCAAGTCATCGTCATTGACTAAAAAATGCAAGTCATCGTCCAAAAAAAATGCAAGTCATCAACCCACAAATGCTATTCATTGACCCAAAGCTACAAATCATCTACCAAACAAATGCAAGTCATCTACCAAAAAAACGCAACTTGCGAAAAATACGACATTTTGTTGGCTATTTATATATAAATGCATATTAACTCAATGAGAATTATTAAAGTTTTTAAGTTCAGCTCGTTCATCCGTGTTTATATGGAGCAGTTTTGCCTATATCTCCGGTCTCAAGTAAAGCTCGATTGTAAGAAAACCAGTTTTGGAATCCTTGAGACTATGGCTATTCAGCTCACTAAGTCCATTTTACCCACTGGGTCCATCTTTTATCCGATTTTTACTCAATATCTATGGAACACTTTTTTTTTGCTAATTTCGCCTATATCTCCGGCCTAAGTTAACGCACGACCGTAAGGAAAACTGTTTTGGAATCCTTGAGGCTAAGGCTATCTAACCCACTAGAACTATTTGCTCCACTAGGTCCATTTTTTATCCGATTTTTGCATGATATATATGGAGCGCCTTTTTTATACTAATTTTGCCTATATCTCCGGTCTTAGGTGACACCCGAACGTAAGGAAACCTGTTTTGGAATCCTTGAGGCTAAGGCTATTCAACCCACTAGGACAATGCTCCACTAGGTCCATTTTTTATCCGATTTTTGCATGATATATATAGAGCGCCTTTTTTTTACTAATTTCGTCTATATCTCCGGTCTTAGGTAATGCCCGATCGTAAGGAAACCCGGTTTGGAATCCTTGATCCATTAGCTGTCTAACCCGCTAGATCCGAAAACCACACCTTTGTAATTTTTGTCAAGTTTTGCTCGATTTTTGGAAGGCAAGTTTGATTTCTCAACTTGGTTATCTCCAAGTAGCAAAATGTTATTTTTTCATAAAATTTTTGTTTTTTTTCTGGAGGTTCAAAGGTTCAAAGGTTTAACTTCGTCCTCCCTTGGTTCTTACTATAATTTATCGCTATTTTTGAGATTTTTAATCGGTTTTGTTTCTTCATTTTACTAAATTCCTAAATTATGTTAACTTAACAGTCGCTGTTAACTTAATACTCACTGTAATAAGAATGAGTGAATGAAGAATATTCGCTGGAGCCAAGAATTTTGATTTGTTGAGCCTATTTAATATGGGAAGATATTTTGTGTGGAGTTTGCCGTTTGTTTGTTCGTAAGCGTAAGAGAAAATATTTGTTACGATCAGTTTTCAGATCAATTTGGTTTTATTTTATATTATTTCGGTATAAACTTAAACACAGCTGTACTCATTTGCTTTTGCGTCGTTTGGCAGCTCTAATGTTCCAGAGAAGTTATTCAAAATGGCTAAACCGTAATGCGGAAAACTCTCCCTAACAAATTATTTTGTGCGGACAAAAATTTTATTCAAACAACGAGGATGAAACCAGCTTAAACTGTAGGTCACGGTTAAAATTAACACACACAACATGTATGGTGTGAGAAACTAGTTTGTAAATCGGAGTAAAGAGTTGTAAGGTAGTTCAGTTTATTACTTCATACATAATACATAATTGGCCATTACAACTCTTCAGTCAGGATTACGACCTAGCTTCTAACACCAATTATGTTGTGTGTGTTAATTTTTATACATAAGTGATGGGACCTACAGTTTAAAGTCGACTACGAACGACAGATTTTTGAGAAACTTTTCATGGCAATTTTATTTACTCTCAGAGTTTTTGCCAGAAATCTGCTTAGAGGAAGCCGCCGAAGAAATATTTTTTTCATATTTCGTTTTCGCTGCCTGACCGGGGATAGGACCTTTTTGGCCTTCCGTCTAATAAGCCAACACATTACCTACTAGACTATGGCGACTATTTATTACTTCAAATAATCTAATTTTCCGAAATTATACCTCAGTTACATACGTGGAGTTTTATGGCAAGCCCTTTATGGCATGTAAGTTCCACAATAACTATCTCCATATCGGGAATTTCTAATTATTATTTCAAATATATTCGTCGTAACGCAACCATAATGATGAAAGAAATATTAGAAAATTAAAATATTTCTTGAATGAAAAATACTTTTCATTAAGCATTTGTTATTCCCACTCTTTATTTTTTGTTTTTTTTTTATTGAATTTTCCTCATAATTTACGTCATTTAAATATTTTTCTTTTATTTCATCGAATTGGATACGAAGAACTTTGCCAAATTTTATATTTTTTATATGTACATACACACACATATCTTAATACATATAAATTTCGTTTTTTTTTATTTTTTTCGAAAATAAGATTTTTCTTTTTTTCAGAAATGTTGATTGTTTTGCTATTTTTTTTTTCTAGGGGCGTAATATTTGAGTGATTGGATCCGAATAAATAGTAAATCCAAGACAAAAAAAAAAAAAAAAAAGAAAATCAGAAAAATATTGCTGACGTTTTTCCTTTGGGATATGAATAATAGGAAATATTTTTATAGAATATCATACCTAATGTATAGGCAAAAATAAAAGAATGCATTCATGATTTGAAAGTTTTAACGCTAGTTTATGCAGAGCTGTTGAGATAAGAAATCTTGTTAGGTGGTCAGCAAATCGCCTTTAAAGAATTTTAACTGCTTTTCGAATTCATATTCAGGAGTGAATTGTTCTTGTAATATCAAAAAAATTCTTTACACTTCTGCTAGGAAACATTTTAATCCATCCGGAAATTATTAACAAGAAACTCCAACTCCTATGTTTCTATAACATTTCCCTTTTCCATATAAATTTTCTATTATCAAGAATCCTTTGTCTTACAAAAACATTGGTTATCCAAGATAATTATTTTGAAGGTTATTCTGGGACCACATGGAGGGATAAATTAATTGAGAGAGTAAAGCAAGCGACCACAGTGCTTTTTCTTACTGAAACACAGGCTCCATTGAGGCATGATAACATCCATCAAATGTTACAAAATCCCAATGTCTACTGAAAGACCAGATACTTAGGCAGTCAGCTGTCCTGAATACTACCTCTTAGGCATTTTCTGTTATACTCAATTGGCTCCCCTTTGACCTTCTATTAAAGCATATCATTTTTCTCGCTTAATGCCTTAAAAATCCTGACCCAACCGGTACTATAGTTACGGTTCCATATAACTTTCTGGCCTTTTGAGTTTTGAATTTCAACTTCTGGTCTTAAGATCCGCAGGCTACCAGAGGGACCATTGGGATTTATACCAATGCCTTTAAACTGTTGAACAAACGGGGCCGTGAGCAAAACATTTTTTCTATATTTTCAAAGCAGAGGCCATAACAATTGTAAAAGTGGCACAATGGTTGTTATGTGGTGGAGTTTTCAGTGCAAGCTTTTTGATTTACTTGACCAGCCAGGCTGTGATTAAGTCTCTAACGAAGACCTCTTCGATGTCCGATGGCTATCGTGCAAAATTAAATTGCAAATGAAGTTGTTGGGGCCTGACAGAAATTAAACTCCCCGAAATTGTACAGGGTGTATGTATTCGGATTGTCCTATTTAGACTAAGTATTTTCCACAAAGAATGCAATCTCTGCCTGCTCTGTTTGCCAATAAACAGTATGCATGCATGACTTATTTAAATGAAAATATTTTATTTTACAAAATTCCGTTTTTTTTGTTAATTTTTCGAAATTAATTTAAAATTTATGGAATTTCTTATTACAATTATTACAAATACAAACAAACAAATACTTTCCCAACCAAATTTGGTTATTTCACGCAAACAGACTTTCTTGAATGAATCAATGATTGTTGAAATGAATAATTATTGAATGAATTTTATTTTTGTTTACATTAAAAAACTAATGGAAACAATAAAAAAAATCGTTTGTTTTTATTTATTTAACAAGGCTTTTCGAGAAATAAACAAGAAAAAGTTCAATTAACTTTATTTAGCCAAAATGACATCGATGTTGTTGATGTTGATGTTGATGATGATGTCTTGACCACAAATGTGGTACAGGAAATGACATGACAAGTCTTGGGCTTGTGTCATGAAGATTCTATGCCACACGCTACTTGCATCAATCAAAAGTGAAAACGTGTTATGGCTTTTGTGATAAACAATACAGTGTGGATATTGAATTTGGCATTGAATCAAATTTTTACCAGACTAAATTCATTTGACATTGACCCATGGCTATGCTATACTATCATCTGTGTTAGTAGCTCATTAATGTCTTACTAATATTAGTATTTTTTAGCACAAAAAAGGTGGTCAGTATGGTAGTCAGGCTCAGTAAATAAATTCTTCCTTTAATACTCTGAATTGTTAATCCTAAAGACTTTGCTTTTTTTTAAAGCAACGCTCAAAAGATGGCCTTTACTCATGCACTATACTTCGATTACATAACAACTGGGAAAATAGACAAGCAAATTTCTAAAGGAATAATGTCACATTGTCATGATGCGTGTGCTTAAATCCAAAAACGCTTAGACGATAATATTTCAGTCACTATCAGGGTTACTC
The DNA here is from genome assembly GCA_005959815.1 of Sarcophaga bullata. NCBI lineage: Eukaryota > Metazoa > Arthropoda > Insecta > Diptera > Sarcophagidae > Sarcophaga > Sarcophaga bullata. The sequence continues at coordinate 91,459 of QOCX01000107.1, forward strand.
GTGTCGGAAGGGCCTAAGCTGAGCACAAAACTAAAGACTGTCTCTTCTGTTTGTTTCCTTGGTTGGGGCGGCTAATAGACACCACAACCTCTGCTTATTAGTCCTGTGGGTCATTCCTGTGCTTACGCCCAGACGGAAGAAAAGGTCGAAGCGGTTAATGATGCCTTTTACGTTAATCTCGAGGACATATGTATATGATAGTTACCCGGCCATGACAACAAAATCGTCCTCAAAGATTTTAATGCCAAGATCGGTTGGAAAGAAATTTTCGGGCGCAGTGTCGGTCACTACCTTTAACGGAGATAGATCGATTTCACCGCCGCGAGGAACATGGTAGTAAATAGCACTAAGCCACTTGGTTGTCCCCTGGTCGATTAACAGCCAATCAGATTGATTACATTGTGATTGACTGAGGGGCACGTTTCCAATGCACTAGATGTGAGCATTTATCTACCACCTTGCAAAAAGACATCTCAGTAGAGTAATTGTGGAGGTCGTAAAGTAGGCAAAATATGTGGCTATGGTGATTTTTCTAAAGAAGAAACAACTAATCTGACAGATATAGTTTCATCAAGATAGCCGTTACCCAAAGTACGTAAGCCCCTGTAGGAAAAAAAGACCTTTCAGTAGAGAGATTGTGGAGATCGTAATGTAGGCAAAGCCCATGATATGTGGCCTAAACAGATTGCTATATCCATGACCATGGTGATTTTTCTAAGCATATTGAATAAATGACAACTGATTTGACAGATATAGCTTCATAAAGATGTCCGTTTTTTAAAGTACGTAAGTCCCTGTGGGAAAAAAAGGCTTCTCAGTAGAGTGATTGTGGAGATCATAAAGTACGCAAAGCCCATGATATGTTGCCTAAACAGATTGCTATATCCATGGCCATGGTGATTTTGCTAAACATGCCGAATAAATGACTACTAATTTGGCAGATATAGTTTCATCAAGATGACAGTTATTCAAAGTACATAAATCCCTGTAGGAAAAAAAGACCTCTCAGTAGAACGATTGTGAGATCGTAAAGTAGACAAATCCCATGATATGTGGCCCAAACAGATTGCTATATCCATGACCATTGTGATTTTTCTAAACATATTGAATAAATGACTACTAATTTGGCAGATATAGTTTCATCAAGATGGCAGTTATTCAAAGTACATAAGTCCCTGTAGGAAAAAAAAGACATCTCAGTAGAACGATTTTCGAGATCGTAAAGTAGACAAATCCCAAGATATGCGGCCCAAACAGATTGCTATATCCATGGCCATGGTGATTTTTCTAAACATACTAAATAAGTGACAACTAATCTGACAGATATAGCTTCATAAAGATGTCCGTTATTCAAAGTACGTAAGTCCCTGTGGGAAAGAAAAACTGTGCAAAGGTATGCACATATTTGTATATGTTTTTTAGTACAATTAATATGAATCATTGAAGCAAAAATAATTTCAACAAAACAATTATGAAAATTAGAAGAAAAATTTATATTTTCTTATACGAAGTAAAAGAAAAAAAACTTTTGAAATGATTTGTCTTTCTTTGAAAAAGAAAAAAGTCTATGAAAGTAAATGATATTTAAATACATACTTATATATACCATACATACATACATAAGAATGTATATATGTTTGTGCAAAATATTTGAATGAAATTAAATTGTTTTAAATGTTGTTTCTATTTTTTTTTCTGTTTTTTATTTCATATACAAACGTGGGATATTTTAAAACATTTTAGCACATGATAAATGAATGATTTTTCTGATATGCAGACATCGTTACATCGTTCGTTTTTATTCTTTTCATTCCTCCTTTAATTTTTATTTTTTTGGTTCCTGTTTATTGTTTCTATTTTTTTTTCTTCTTATACTTGGTACGTGTATTCAATTGTTACCATAACGAACTATCTAGTACTTTCATCATATATAAGCCAAAATTTTGTTGTTGTCACTTGGGATTATTGGGTTGGTTTGTTTTCTATGATTTTCTTCCATTCTTTTTTTTCGCAATTTGACATACAAATTTGAATTAAATTATACATACCTACTATCATATATATGATAATGAATATATATGTATATACATTGATACATATGTATTTTACATGTGTTTATTTAATTGTTAGTTGTTGTCATGTTAGCCATAAATCGTGTATGCATCATAAAATCTTTTCAGATTTTCTTCTGCCACCACTTGCAACATTTTACCATAAATTGCCGTTGTTTTCTATTCACAAGAATAATCTAATAAAAGTTTTAATGTACCGTTAAAATCAGCAGCTGTTAGTCATTTTCCCAAACAGACAATTCCCATATTTCGATAAGATACATGAAATCTTGATAAAATGCCTGTTTAGGGCTTAAATAGACGTACCATATAAGTTTTAATTTTAAGCTTTTGATAACCCTTTTAAATACAGGACGTTGTAATATAACACGTTTACATTGAGTCTAAATATTAAGGCTCTTCCAACAGGGATTTCCAAAATTTCACAGTTAATGACGTCCATTTTGTTGAAGCCATGTCAGTGAAATTACTTGTCATTTATTCGGTGTGTTTTGCCTATAATCTGTGGACAGATACATCACTCAACTACACATGTAAATAAAAACATTGTTTTAACAAAATGGCTGTTCTGTTAGGGCGTTATTCTGTTAAAGATGGCGAATCTTGCATTAATTTTTTGTTTGCTTTCAAATAACGGTGCTGGAGAGACGCATATAATGCTTACAATTACAACTGTAAATAATAAAACCAAAATGGCTGTTCTGTTCGGGCGTTTTTCTGTTAAAGATGGCGAATCTTATTTTAATTTTTTGTTTTAATTTAAATAAAAGTGCTGGAGAGACAACTGTAACAATAAAAACAAAATGGCTGTTCTGTTCGGGCTCTTTTCTGTTAAAGATGGCAAATCTTACATTAATTTTTCGTTTTCATTTAAATAACAGTACTGGAGAGACTTCTTGAATGCTTACAATTCCAACTGTAAATAATAAAAACAAAATGACTATTCTGTTCGGGCGTTTTTCTGTTAAAGATGGCAAATCTTGCATTAATTTTTTGTTTCCATTTAAAGAACAGTGCTGGAGAGTCGCATCGAATGCTTGTCGCGACATATGGTGATCATGCTCTGTCACAAGCAACATGCAGAAGACGGTTTCAACGATCCAGAGATAAACAATTTTGATGTGAGGAATAAAGTAAAAGAATTTGAATATGTCGAGTTGCAGACAATATTGAATGAAGGCAACTTTAAGACAGAAACAAATAGTAAAAATGTTTAAAAATTCTGGGAAAGATCCAAAAGTTTGGAAGATCAGTGCCACATGTATTCAATGACAGACAGATGGAAAACCAAAAAAAAACGACGTGTTAAATTTTTCTGCAAAGGCGCGATAGAAAATCTATGTTGCAACGAATTATTACTTTCAATGAAAAACGGATTTATTTTTAGTATCATAAACGGAAGAAAACATGGATTAATCAGGGCCAGATCAATTCGGCAGTAAGACAATGTTGTTTGTCTGCTGAGACCAGACTGATGTGGTGTATCACGAGTTCCAAGAACCTGGTAAAATCGTTTATACAGATCACAATCGACAAGAAATCATTCATTTCAACCGATCACTGATCGATAAACGACCATAATGGCTTACAAGACACGATAACTTAATTTTGTTACAAGATAATGCTTTTGCTAACTGAGCTAGTCGCCGTAGTCGAGTAGGTATTGTGTTGGCTTATTATTAGTGTGTAGGCCAGGGTTCGAATCCCCGGTCAGACATCAAAATCGAAATATGAAAAAATATTTCTCCGACAACTTCCGCTCAGCAGAGTTCTGGCAAAAACTCTGAGAGTAAATAAAATTGCCATGAAAAGTTTCTCAAAAAACCTGTCGTTCGGAATCGACTTTAAATTGAAGCAGCTAAACTGGACCAAATAAACAATTCTGCACACCGGGGGACTAATTACGGAACTCGTGATCGAATTAATTTCAAAAACCCTTTTACAATCGAAATTAATTTGTACAAGTTTTTATCGAAATTATTTCGATTACGAGTTCCATATTATCCTGCAGGTGTTCAAATTGTCATGAAAAGTTTCTTAAATATGTAGTTCATAGTCGACATAAGGCTACTATCTCCTTGCCACATATGCTACCGCTGAGATTAGTCAATGGGTTAACAATGTAAGCACACACAATATAAGCGGTGTGAGAAGCTAGGCGGTAATCCTGACTGAAGGGTTATAATGGCCAATTATGTATGTATGTAACTGAGCAAGACTAGTTCAGGATACCCCACCCAACGCATGCATCAAGCTTAACTTCTTCCGACTACTATTTTTATTGCGATTCCTACGAGGTAGTTGAAAATGGGGATTCGGTAATTTCTAGAAACTATTCGCCGGTCTTAACAGTAATCAATTGAATTGTTAAAGATTTTGTTAAATATTATGAGGCTCAAGTTCTTGATAGAGAGAGCAAACAAAATAGTGTAAAAAAATTCTCTAAATGTTGTGAAGTGAAATTGAAACTTTACTGCAATACATTATACAGGGTGTATACGAAAATAGAATATGAATTTCATAAATTTATTCCCTTAGGATGATACATTTTTCACTCATTTGATTTATAAAATTTAGTCTTTCCTTCTTTCCCCTTCTTTGTTAAAAGAAAATCTAACAATTTTTGTTTCGTTTGTAAAAATTTAATTTTTTTTTTTTTATTAAAATTTTGCACAGAATTTCATTATTATTATATTATAATTTAATTGTATTGTAATGCTTAATGCTGTCTATAATATTGTGCTTATTATTTGTATTATTTTTATATTTTTGAAATAATTTGACATGTTGCAAACAATATCTGATAAATTCATACAAGTGTTAAATAATTAAAAGAAAAATCAAAATTGACAAGCAATGCAATTTATTAAAAAAAAAAAAAAAAAAATGATGCGAAAAGAAAATTAAGAAAAAGAATTTAATTAAATAATTACAATACAAATGTATGACGAGTATGACGAGTATGTTGCCGTATAGATAATATTAAGTGAAATACGTAATATTAATCAGAAAAAAGCTGCACGTTTCCTGACTTTATAGGGATACTTCGTATTTCTTTTAAAATGTGATTTTTTTACATTACTCATAATTGGTCATTACAACCCTTTAGTCAGGATTACGACCTAGCTTCTAGCTTCTAGTTTAAAGTCAACTCCGAACGGGAACATTTTTGAGAAACTTTTTTATGGTAATTTTATTTACTCTCAAAGTTTTTGTTAGAAATCTGCTGGGAGGAAGTCGCCGTAGAAATATTTCTTTAATTTTCGTTTTGTTAAAGAAGTCTGCCCTGTCGTTTGGACTAGACTACGATAACTTCCACAACCGCAGAGTGTTATTACCAGCCATGTAAGCAACAGTAAATAATAAAGAGCACCAATGATGCCATTAGCCATTAGGAACTCAGTTTCTAAGCATTTCGTATAACATCTGAGATTAATGTGGTACAAGGACCCAGAAATCTTTTGTATGAAGGTATATATCAGCTAGTTTGTGACTGCCGTCGTATTTTACAAGATCAAGTTTTGACGCGCCCGTATATCACTGAATGGTCCCTCTTTAAAAAAAGTGTCTTGCTGGAGATCTGATTGTTAATATTTGCCCATGGGAAACCGAACACCTCTTTTCATATGCGTTTTTTTTTAGCCTTTGACCCATCTGTATACTGGAGCTTGGTTCTTCAAAGAGTATGTAGCTTCCAGCTTAATTCACTTTTTTATTCAGTGCCCCAAGCTCTTCGTGAAATAATAGACTATACTGGTTCCGTCCATGGATAGTTAACGAAACAACTGACTGTCAAGTGATCTATCAGATATTAATGCCCACTCACGAATCTCTAACCGTAGTTTCCATGCTTCATTAAGCCGACTATTGCCTGTCTTGTTTCGTGTCTAGTTTCACTTGTTTTAAAATTCCTACTAGCCACCCTTGCAATACGTATCGCGTAGAAATAATTGGCTTTTCTTGAAACACTCTCTTGAAACACTCTTATTGTTTATTATTCAGCATTATTCCATGATATTTTGACTCTGTTTTCATGGAGACCACTTCAATCCTGAGTCAAAATTCTTGTGTTTGTAAAAGTTGTCACCTTCATGACACTATTTTGGTCTTGCAGCGTTTAATCGCCCTGAAGATCTGAGCAGTTTTTTACCGTAAAGCAAACGTTACACTGATGCACTTTACTTCCACAGTATAGCATGAAAAAAATTTTTTAAAAATTCCAACGAAAATACGCACAAGAATTAAAAGGTCTTGGCGTTTACCATATGATACGTATGTCCATATCTGCTAAAAATAAAAATTTTTCAACATGCTGGCATGCGTTCATTCCATTGATTCTAAATATAAATTTGGAAAAATTTATAAAACAAAAAATAGAAATCTCTTGTTTACATTGTGTATAAAGACGTCAGCATTTGTAGTAAAATAGTTTTTCTTTTCAAAGGCATACGTAATGGTTAATAAGTAAGGGGTTTGAAAGAATGCTTTCAATTTAATTAAAATGTTAGTAATTGGTGATTACAACCTTTAGTCTGTATTAAAACCCAGTTTCTCACACCACCCAGGTTGTGTGTATTGATTTTATCCTTGAGTGGCGGGATCTACAATTTAACGTCGACTCCGATCAAAAAATTTGAGAAACTTTTCATGTCAAATAAATTTATTCCGTGAGTTTTTGGCCACGAGAATATGCTGCAACGAAAATTGAGGTCAGTTGCCAACTGCTCTAGATTCTACTTAGCATACACATGGTTTCCTCCAGTCCTTGGATAAGGTGAATTTTTAACACGTTTAAACGTGTTAAAGAAAAATTCTCCTTGTTGTGGTCGAGTTCTTGTGAGCAACACGAAAACGATTGTCTCGGACAGCGACAATGTTTTCGGCAGATCTTGTATTTCGTAGACGTACGTATCCTCAACAATAGTTTACTGAACTAGAGTACCCGAATTTATAGGACACATTGCATAAAGACCTCTCCGCAAAGCGATTGTGGCGATTATAAAGTAGGCAAAGCGCGCGGCATGTGACCCAAACAGAGCTCCTATCTTTGTAAAACAATACTTTTATTTCCCATGTTGTTGAGCACTATATCCGTCCATGGTGATTTGGCAAAACAGACTGAATAAATGACAACTAATTTGACAGATGTAGCTTCAATAAGGTGAACTTTATCGACTGTCAAAGATCGAATGTCCCTGGAAGACGGAATATACAATCCAAAAATGCACACCATAACTAGAAGCCATCTCTCAAGTCTTCCGCAGGGCCATCTCGTACTTAAAATAATTTTTAACAATTCATTCTTTTAACTCCTTGCATTTTTGCATTGTTCTGAATAATTTCAAGTTTAAGGTAAATAAACGCATGTGGAGAAAATTCAATGAAATTTGCTTTCAACATTCCTTAAATTCTTTGATCCACGATAAACACTAACAACAGTCATCATGGGATGGTTGTACTTGAAATACTTTGCATATTGAAGATCATTATCATCATTATAAAATGTTGATTTATGGTTTTGTTGTTGCTGTTGTTGTTGTTGTATTGCGATTGAAATGATTCACATAAGAACACTTTCAATGTGTTAAAACAGATTAAGATTATCAGCAGTAGAGTGTGAAAATATTTTTATTTTTATGAAAGGGGATCAAAGATTAAATTGGGGGGGGGGGCTATTAAATGCAATTGAGTGCAAAGTAATTTGCACTATGTTTACAGATATACCCTACACTTGTGTTTACTGTGATTTGGTAAGATTTAAAAAAGGAAGATGATTATCCAAACAGTGTATGCTACGCTTTATAGTACTTGAGTTATCATTTCGTTCTGTTATATGCTCACCAATAACAGATACCAACTTCCATAAGCTTCAAAGGAAAGTTTGTAGAATTTCTCCTGAATTTCTTCCACTCTGTAATTTGAATTTCTTCCACAGTAAATTAACGTTTTTTTCTAGCGCCATACATCTTGCAACACTGATCTTTATTTACTTTAATGATTTTATTATCGATTATGTTAATATAAGCTAATTCTTTTGAGTTTATAAAAATACATTGTTGCCATAACAAACAGAAAAAAAAAGCAAAAGAAATCAATCATGAGGTAAACATCCTCTATTTTGTTTACTAAAATCCAAAATAATTTCAAAACACAAGAAATATTTTTAATAATTTTAATATTAACGAAATAATTTCATTTTCAAAATAATTAACAAATCTTACTCATCAATTTTGAAAGATGTAGGTCAAGGTATATAAAGTTTTTGAAATTTAAAATTGAGAAAGTTTTTAAATTTTTTATAAAGTTTTTTGATAACAAAGACTCCCAGATAGTGTGTATGTGATATGCTTGTTATTTATATTTTTAACAAAATTTATTCTGCGTAATAAAATATTCATAACAGGTGGCAAGAATAAAAATGCTGTCGAAAAGGCCAATTTACACGATAAGAATTTACGAAATTAAAATCAGAGAGAAAATATTGCGGAATTCTATTCGTATTTCATTTGGATTTTCTATAGTAAATTTATTGATAACTTCCATTGGATTTGACTAAAAAGGACTTCATAACATAACTGTTGTAGGACAATCCGCAAGTGCAGACAGTGAAAACACTAAATGTCCTAAAAAATTTATAAGAAATAATTGATGAGGATGTTTAGTAGGAGGTTAAAGGGAGATATAAACGAAAGTTACGATAGGAATTAAAATCAAAAAGATTCGGAATAAAGTATATTCGATCCAAACTACATTTAAAGCACTTAATTAACTGGTCATTAACAACCCGATTGTAGGATATCGGCCTGCCTTAGCATATCCCTCTAAACGCCTCCGATTCTTGCGCGACGTCGTCACACCTATCGATGACAGGGTTTCTTCAATTTGGTCGTTCCAACGTAAGAAGGTCGTCTTCGCCAACAACCGAAAATCTTTGCATTAAATGCCCGTTTCGTCGGGACATCCCCTTCCATCCGAACGACATGGCTGCTGGATGTTAATTGCCTGCAGTTGTTGAGGAGTTTATAAAGCTCATTAGATCGAATGCGGAAATAATCGGCCGACTTGCAATAGATTGAAGATCTTACGTAGAAATTTTTTCTTGAATACTCTCAAGGCTGCTGCATAGGCGCTTGATAGTGCTTATGTTTTGCGCCCTAAAGAAGCGCGGGGAGGATGAGCGACTTGTAGAGTATAAGTTTCGTCTGCTACTCAATTGTCTATTGAGACCATAGTAGCACCTGTTGGCAAGAGTGATCCTACACTTGATCTCCTGACTCACATAATTTTTGCTGGTAATAGCGGTAAATAAAAGTGGTAAATAAATTCGTTGACAACATCGAAAGTATAATAATCGGCCGTAATGTGGGATCCGATTTGCTGCATTTTTTGTACGTTTTGCCCTCATGGGTCGGACCCATCTCGACAGACAGTCGCTTAAATGAATAACAATAATAAATAATTTCTGTTCAACTGTTGAGGAACAAAGTTAAATGACCAAATTAAGCTATTTTAATATGCTTTCTGTGAGTTCACTTAAATTACCTAATTTTGCTTTTTATTGGAGTTTTCAAAAAAGTAATAAACACGAGCTTATTAAACTGACAATAAAAGTTTAATGAGACAATAGTCTTTTTAAATTTAAAATTCAAATTTTTCTAGTTTAAATCACATCGTCACTCTTAGCACATCTTCCATACTCTCAAAACACAATGAATTCATCATTGTATCCGGTTCTAACTGTAATCGCAATAATTTTTCTAATATTTTTGAAACCGTTAAAAAAGTTTTTTCGTGTGTGGTATTTAATGCGCCAACTAAAAGGTCCTAAAGTTTATCCGTTTGTGGGTAGTGCTTATGTGTTCTTTGGCGTAAAACCTGAAAATATTCTTCAAGTTGCCACAAATGTTTTGGCTAAGTATGGTAAAGCCGTCAAATTTTGGTTCGGCTTCGAATATGGCTTATTTACAATGGATGTTAAGGATATTGAATGTATTTTGGGCACTAATCAATTCTTGACGAAATCTGTGGAATATAATATTCTTCAGAATTGGATATGCGATGGCTTACTCATAAGCTCACCGAGCAAATGGTTTAAACGGCGTAAAGTTCTGATGCCTGCTTTTAATTTCAAAATGTTGGAAGATTTCGTTGAGGTATTTAATCGTACAACTTGGGATTTTGTTAAGAATTTGGCAAGGCACACGAAGCAAGATGGTATTCTTACTGACTTGGATCGTCTTGTGAAATTGGCTACACTGGATGCGATATGTGGTGAGTTGTAAGATTTCTAATGGTTTTTGGGAACTTATCAGCGAAATCTAATCTAATCCAAAGAACTATTGTAAAATCGCTCTGGATGCATGATAGTATTTAGGCCATTGGGCTTTTTCTTAACTTAATTGGTCCTTACAATCCCTTAGTCATGATGACAAACAAGTTTCTCACACCACGCACATTGTGTATGTTAATTTACACCATGACTATAGGGGTAGCATATGTGGTAGCTCCTGCTTAATGTCGACTATTTGAGAAACTTTTCATGACAATTTGAACACCTGGAGGATAATATTGGACTCGTAATCGAAATAATTTCGATAAAAACTTGTACAAATTAATTTCGATTGTACAAGAGTTTATGAAATAAATTTGATCACGATACCCGTATTTAGTCCCCCGGTGTACAGAATTTTTTATTTGGTTCTTCTGTCCATTTTGTTCCATCGCTTCAGTTCCATACATAGTCCCCTGTAAGAACCCTTGTAGAGGAGTAGATATTAGGATATACGTTCACATATTGTTGGAAACTTTGTAATAAAATATTAAATTGCAGAGACTGCCATGGGAGTATCGGTTCATGCTCAGACCAATGCCGATTCCGAGTATGTTAAAGCCGTAGATACGTAAGTTCCCAATTGGTAAACTTTCTGAAAATAGGTTTTATTGCCCTTTCTTCTAATGCAGCATTTTCAATGTGTTACAAAAACGCATGTTCGATATCTTACATCGCTTGGAATTCATCTATCGATTTACTAAAGTCGCCCGCGATGAAAGGATAGCTTTGGCTGTAGTGCATAGTTTCACGGAGAAGGTAATACTGCAAAGAAAAGCAGAGCTTATGAAATCTCAAAATAAACAGATAACCAACCATCAGACAGATAATATGGGCTTGAAACGTAAAATGGCTTTATTGGATATTCTACTGCAATCGGAAATTGATGGTAAACCTTTAAGTAATTTGGATATACGCGAAGAAGTTGATACATTTATGGCGGCGGGTTTTCATACTACCGCTGCGGCCATTGTATTCTGTTTCTATAACTTGTCTGTGCATAGCGAATGTCAACAGAAGTGTTTTGAAGAAATTCAACAAGTATTTGGTAAAGATAACAATAAGCCTGTCACCTATGAAGATCTCAATAAATTGCATTACGTGGAGCAGTGTATTAAGGAATCCTTAAGAATATTACCTTCGGTGCCGTTAATGGGAAGGAAAGTGACACAGGAGTGTGAAATAAGTGAGTGAAATAATGTTTTACAAAAATTGTCTTCACCCGCCTTATCTTGTTTTGACCCGTTTTTTCTTGCAGATGGTAAAATTTTACCCGCTGGCACTAATATTATTATTTCTCCCTTGCTTATGGGCCGTCAGGAGGAATTTTTTCCTGACGCAAATACTTTTAAGCCAGAACGCTTTAATACTGATAAAATAAATCCCTACGCCTATATACCATTTTCAACTGGACCACGCCTCTGTATGGGTCAAAAATATGCCGTGTTACAAATGAAAACTATGTTAACTAACCTCTTACGGCACTATGTAATAGAATATGCAGGCAATAGAAATGAGGAATTGGTATTGATGCCCGAATTGGTATTGCGTCCAAAGGATCCGATTATGTTTATGATTAAGCCAAGGATAGTTTGATAAATAAAAAAGCTGAAAACGTTACCTTCACTTTAATTTTCGTCAAATTTTAGTCAAACTAAAGCAAAATGAACTCAATTAAGCCTTATTAACTGTTGGCTAGGCAGATCCATTGGGATTCTATGATTTTGAGAAGTGCTTCGTAGATAGACTACGAATCCGGTATACGGATGCATCTAGATCATTACAGGGTGAAATATTTCGAGGCCATAGAAGAAAAACTACCAGGTATCCTTCAAGCAGAAATCGAAGTCATCGAGCATAACAATATTATCTGACAGTCAGACCGCCATCCGAGCACTTGAAGGTAGTATAGGTCTGTCTGGAGAAGCTGAATCAGCTAGGTGAGGATATGCGATTGCTTTCTGCTGGGTCACAGATCAAGTGGGAGTTTGCTCTAATGAACAGGCAGATGGGCTTGCAGTGATGGGGCCACAATTTTTTGTCGAGTGGGGAAAAATGTTTGATAAAGAGAGGTAAAGAGAGCTAGGCAAGGAATTGTCCTTGTTGACATTGGGCAGTATGTTTAAGTTTGTCAGCACGATTGGTTTGAAGCAGACATTTCAGGGATACCGTGTATAGATAGAGGACAGTGTAATGGATCTCAAGTTCGCAGTACTATGGCGTCTCTATACAACGACAATATGTAGCGACAATTATAGCTAATAATAGCCCTGCCAGACATTAGGTTTCGTAAAACGATCAGAATGAGCCACAAGACATGATAATGTATCTGCAAGCACAAATCAAAACTGGTTCAGGATACAATCAAAGAATTCAGCTGGGAGCTGCTATCCTACCCATTGTATTCACCAGGGTTGGTTTCCTCCGACTACTTTTTGTTTTCAAGACGCATTGGTTGAGCAACATTTTAATTACTACGAGGAAGTCAAAATTTTGATGATTAATTGCTTTCCTTTCAAAGGACGAACAGTTTTATTGGCGTGGAATTCAATGTGTAGGCAGTCTGTGGCCAATGGATGGAATCCACATATCGCCTGACTTATGAAAAAAAATTGCAGCCAACATTGGATAAAAATGTTTTTTAGTTTCCCATTAAAAATTAACATCCTGGTAGAATGTTTTAATGTTCAAGTGTAACTAAACTTCATTTGGTAGTTCCAGTTTCAGAGTTGGTTCCTTGCCAGACTGAAGGAATATAGAACGGATTGCTTCATTAGTTCGATCCAAACCATCTGAAAATGTTTATTTAGAATAAAAATTCAACGTAATTTTTAAACAGACCTCTCTTAACTTTTAATTAATGTAGCGGTACTTTATAACTGTTAGTACCACTTGATTAAATCAATTTACTTTACTTAGTACCTATGGTACTAATCTGTATTTTTAAACTGACCCCGTTAGAGTGATAACGGAGAATGATTTTTAGAAAATTTATTGGAATTTTTTTTTTTCTAGTTTGAATCATTATGTCGTTCTTAACACACGTCTCAAGCATGTATCCGTTATTTTATGTCATTCTGACTTCACTCGTAATAATTTTTACAATATTTTTAAAATCGTTTAAAAAACATTTTCGTGTGTGGTACTTAGCACGCCAATTTAAGGGTCCAAAATGCTGGCCTATTGTGGGTAACGCTTATATATTTTTTGGTTGTAAATCTGAACAAATTTACCAAATTATAGAGCAAAATTGGAACTATTATGGTAAAACCATGAAATTTTTTTTCGGTTTAGAGTTCTCTGTATTTATGGGAGACACCAAAGATGTGGAATATGTTTTGGGTACCACACATCTTTTAACAAAATCAATGGAATATAAATATCTTAAAAGCTGGTTAAACGAGGGTTTACTTTTAAGTTTACCCAAAAAATGGTTTAAACGTCGCAAAGTCCTTACGCCGGGTTTTCACTTTAAAATATTAGAAGAGTTTGTTGAAGTATTTGATCGTACATCGCGGGTTTTTGTCAATAATTTGGAAAGAGACTCTAAACGAAACGAAGCGGATGGTGTTATCGAACTGAACAATTTGGTGAACTTGGCTACACTGGATGTTATATGTGGTAAGTTTAATAAATTATATGCTTTTATAAATTATAAATTTAACGTATTAGGTAAGCAAGTAATATATTTAACACTCTAAGAATTCTGTGAATTATTTTCTCCTTTCCACGGGAACTATTTGTTGTTGGATTTTGTCTGCTCTTTGCTACGTTTGTAGAGAAATGTTGAAATTGTTTTCTTTCAGACTGTAAGGAAAACATGTCCCGAATACGTATGGAATAAAATATCCATCAAATGGACGCCACAGCTCCGATGATAGGCAATACCTCTTTTCATTAGATTTTCCATGACTTTATCAAAGAGGTGTGGCTGTATCTGAACGATAATGCCTTAAATCTTGGCTTAGAGTCAATGAGTTATTTATGGTTTATTCTCATAACCCTAGATTTCATAAATTGCACTCGTAATTTAGGTGGGCAAATGGCATTAGAACTTCTTAAGATAATTGATTCGGAAAATCGTAACTGCAATAAAGCGATTCCACGTGTGGTTTGACATATTGCGCCACCTTGCTGAATCAATACTGATCAATACTGTCCAGTTTAGGCAACAAGAACTTCGTTAACATGTTCTTGTAACGAACACCATTCACTTACATTGCAATTTCCATCTCATCCTGAAAAAATTGAAACTCAAGCACGTTAAATACTGAGTTATATTTTACTTTGGCAGTTTTTTTCTAATTCATCTTCTCAATTATCCTGTATTTACATGTTGAAAGATATTCAACAGATGGAAACCCTGCTAAGACAGTGGCTTTGTAACTACTGAATCGATAACTCTAAAACTGTAAAATAAAAATAAAAAACAAACAAATTAAGCACGAGTTAAAGAAGCCCTTTTTTTGTATCATTTTTAATCCCGTTAAAGATAAAGAAACATGTGAGAGTGAATGAATGCAAAAAGAGAAATAATTTCATTATTTTTTTTAATGTTATGCTCATGTTTTAATATAAAAAATGCAAAACTGGTAAACATCTGGTGTGCTGAAGAAATCTGTTTTTAATAATTTTCAATTACAAAAAGATAAACAAACGTGTGAGAGTAAATGAGAGTCTGGTGTGCTGCGTTGCACCAATTATAATTTATTTCAATTGAAATAATCTCAAGTTCATTTAGTTTTAACTAAATGTTTTTAAATTGATTTGTATTTCTATTTAATAGACGAGTTAATTGTAAATTTTATCTACTTTTTCAACATTGGTTTTAGTTTCGAACTTTAGAAACTAAGATACTCATATTCAGTTAACACTAAATGTGCCATGACTGGTCGCAAAGTCGCATTTACTCATTCAATTTCATGATTTTTCTTTTAAACAAAAACAATTAATTTTACATCACTTGTTTATATTTTAATTTGTTAAATCTGAAATGCACGTATAACCCTATCGTTATATACCACAACAGGCGATTTGACCCAGAGTCTTTTATAAGAGCATTGTCCTAGTTTTTATATTTTTGTGCCGCTGTGTTACTTGATTTTGTGGTACGCTTCTGTCCCAAACTAAAGTTTGAAAACAGATATATCACCTTGATATCTAGGGCATAGAATAAACTCATCGATAATAATCTAAACAGTTACAAACCGACGTCTAAACCAAGTTACTGTGGATGAACAACTATTTCCGATGAAAGCAAGATGCATATTTTACGATTAGCATCAGCATCAGACGTTGACAGCAATTCCATATTTAGGAGAAGATTAGGATAGGATGCCGACAGTGCCATTAGGCCAACATGTTGTATTGAAGCTTTTGAAACCATTTACGGGTTACAAACACCTAGAAAAAGGGAATACTATTAAGAAGAAGTATAATATGAAACTGTTCTCAACGAAAGGTTTCAAGTCAGATAATTGTCCTCTCACAATTTATAAAAGTAAATCCAAAAAAAATGCTATTACTTCGCCCCAAACATAGATTTGTGAAAATTGGAAAAAATAACAAAAGTTTACCCGAGATGGTTTCATTTTACAACAAAACTAAATTCAATGTGGACATGATCGATTTTTCAGTGTCCTTAACTTAGCAGGCATAAATGCTTGGAGAAGCTAGGTTATAATTCTACAGAAGCGTTCTAAATGTAATGCTTGGATATTATATAAGGAAACGGCAGAAGAAAATAATAGCTAGACAAGATTATTTACTCCGATTAGCAGAACAACTTGCCGCTGATCATCGAGAGGCAAGTTCCGTAAATACATTTACGGAAACCTTTGTGTTAGTTTTGCTTAATTATTGCCTTCAAATTTAGTTTGCTTAATAATTACTTACCAAAATCAATAATCCTCCATTTAATCAGGCAAAAAAAGTCCTTTTCTAAAAGCTGTTCATTTAATCGGTTGTGGTACAAATAGGTGGTACTTATTATTTCTTGGTATGTTTAGTGTTAATACAAATGAATTTAAAGGAAATCTGCAATCGTTCTTGGCTTTTGAGACTTTATTTAATTTTAAATAAATTCGAGTTGAGATTATAATTGTTGTAATAAATACAGCCAATATATATACATTCTTATTGTATGTTTATATGTATGGTATATATATAGTCATTAATATGCGTTACGTATCAAATAAAATTCATAATTCATCACAGTACAGATTCATTTATAGACTCCATAAATGTAAACGAATTAATTATACCCTATAATATGTGTATTGAGATTATTCTTGGCTTCTGTTGCACTTACTTGTAGGAATAAATGAGGTTCTACTTAAGGTTCTTTGTCATGATCTGTAGAAAAAAGTTTACTTAAGTTTTATATACTCACGCTCAGCATTATGAACACAAAAATAAAAATAATTTCTCTTAGTAGAGTACACACTAAAAGCAATCGCTGCTGCCGGCTATGTTTTTCTAAAGTCTGGCTTAGAGAATTCCATTCTGTTGATAAACAATTATGAATAAAAAAAAAGTGGAAATGCAATTAAATGCAAATGCATTTTAATTGTTTATGCCTGAAAAACATTAAATTATATTCTAAATACCTACATATACATACATACGTATGCAATTGTTTATATAGTTCAGTGTATTAAATCTTTATATTGATTTCCAGTTTCAATTCTCTAAGCAAACCTTAAACATCGTGTGTTTTAAGTTTTACGCCCTAAAAAATGTTGTTTTTAATCTTAATCATCACTATTCCGTTTATAGTTTACTTAAGATTTCACAATTTTTTTAAACAACTTTCACGCACGCGATATCTATCGAAGCAATTTGTTAAACCCAAAAGTATACCCATATTGGGTAATGCCCATTTGCTATTGGGCGTTAAACCGGAACATATTATTTATGTGATACGTGATATGGTAGATGAATATGGTAAAACGTTGGGCTTTTGGTTTGGTCCCTTCATTTTTGGTGTCTTCATGATGGATATAAAATATGCCGAATGTGTTTTGAGCTCCACCACTTTAATGGTCAAGTCAATGGAATATGATTTCCTACAAAATTGGCTGTGTGAGGGTCTATTGATCAGTCGTCCACCCAAATGGTTTAAAAGAAGGAAAATGTTAACGGCCGCATTTCATTTTCAAATTTTAGAACAATTTATTGAGGTTTTCGATCGTAATAGTCGCATGTTCTTGAAGAATATAACACGCGATGCTGAACATAAAAATGGCATCATAAATATGAGCCATTGGCTGAATCTGGTCACACTGGATGTTATATGTGGTAAGTGTGAATTAATATTTCTGAGTTTTGTTAGTTGAAAGATCTAAACAACTCTTCTCATACCACTTATGTTGTGTGTCTAATTTTATCCATAAGTAGCTGCACCTACAGTTTAAAGTCGATTCCGAACGACAGATTTTTGAGAAACTTTCTCATGGTAATTTTTATTTGCTCTCAGAGTTTCTGCTTAGAGGCAGTCGCCGAAGAAATATTTTTCATAATATGTTTGAACCGTGGACTCACGTCTAATAAGTCAATACACTATTAACTAGACTAAGGCGACTGCAACATTGATGATGTTTTACAATAAACAAACTAGAGGCCAAAAGTCAAAGGCCTTGTCTACGAACAATATTTACTATAAGGTGTAGTAAAAAGAAATGTAATCGTTTTATTTAAAATTATTAAAATCTATGACTAACAGTTTACATAGCCTGATATGAGGCGTATACTTTAATAGCAAAATTATTTGCCAATAAGGTTGAATAAGAATTTCAAAAAACAAACTTGCTGAGCTTAAATCAATGCGCGTGGCCTTCGTTTCCTATTACCATTTTCATTGCCTTCAAAATTTTCAAGCTTTTAACCCATTTTACAATGTTCGATCAATTTGAGGTACATACGTAGACTCTTATCGTGTAAATTGGGCTTTAGAGTCAATTATTCGTGTATTATAGGCAACAGTCTCTATGGCATCTGATGCGTTTAGTTTTTCCGGTTCTCACTTAGTTCTGTTTAAACGTGGTAACGTGATGC